>CABHPQ010167980.1:0-17391 GCA_902168405.1 Peromyscus aztecus | reverse complement strand
CCGGCGGTGATGGCCACACCTTTAATCCCAGCCCTCAGGAGTCAGAGGCAGGCAGATCTCTGTGGATTTTGCAGTGGAGGAAGGGGAAGATGGGCATGGGATTAGGCTATCGGGAAAGAGTGTCAGGTGTGAGGGAAGGGTCATGTTGTCCCAGTGTGACTAGTCAGGGCTTCCCTTCCCTAAGAGCAACTGGAACTCCCCCAGAAATGTTGCTTAAGCAGAGAGGGAAGGGCTGGAAGGAGATCCTGGAGCAGCAGGTACCGGGGTCTGAAGTGGGAGGGATGCAGGATGTGCAGTTGTTGGTCGACTGAGTGCTAGCCTAAGATCACAAATGACACAGGGATTTGTCTGTGTAATACAGGAGTGTGCGCTAGGAACCACAGGAACAGGAGCCCGGGTGGCTTTTGAGCGAGTCAGGGAACAGCCTCACTGACAGCCACAGGAGCACACCAGCGAGGCAGTCTGTGGAGGCCTTTGCCTGGGAGAGGCAGTAGCGGAAGTCCCTGTGGGCGGCTGGGGCTGTGGTGGCCCTGATGTGGTTTCTGTAGGGCTCCTGTGGTTCTCCTCTGGGCACTGAGCCTGACTTCTGTGGCTTCTTCACCCACATAGTGCTCACTGGCCCGTGCTCTGCTTCCTGTGGATGGGCTGGGGCTGAAAGTGTCACTCTTCTCATTTCTGGGCCTCACCCTCTGTCCCTTGTGAGGGTAGGGCTAGCATTCTGCTTTACTGCAGAAGAATTATGGTTCACAGAGGGATGGTGACTGCTCCAGGGTCACACAATTAGAAGGGCTGGGTCTGCCCAGTGCTTGGAGATGCCTGTATTGTTCAGTAATATTCCACGTTTTCATTCATTCATGCATGCATTAATTCATTAATTAATTCATTTATTCGCCATGAGAAGCTCACTTATCCAGGTACATTGACCCAAAGACTTCCAGCTATGAGCCTGTGGGCTTTAGCAAGAAGCCTGCAGGAGTCCCCTGCCCCAAAATTTGGCCCTGCTTTCCCAGCACTCCCACAACCAAGAGCGACCTTCAGCTCAGGCCCCCGTCATCCTGAGTGTCAAAGCTGAGTGCCAGGTGCCTGAAGTTTGTTTAAGATGACCCTGCATACTCCATCGTGGACTTATTCCCTTTTCTGTCCCGATCTCTAAGTTCTTCCCGAGATCATATCCAGGAGCTGGCACTGAGGCCATTGTTTCAAGGCAGGCTCCCAAGGGCACCCAATGAAGACCGTCATTCATTCAGCCAGGCTCTGCTCCCCTGAGCCTGGCCTGGGGAGGCCGTGGGGGCCTCAGTTCCAGGCTGCTTTAGCCTGCAGATCTCTTTGCTGGTGGAGGAGGCAGGAGCAGCAGAAGCTTGCAACCTAGTGTGGTTGGTGTGGAGCAGACACCAACCTGGTGGTAGAAAGGAAGAATAATCTTGGTGTCCACAAAGGAACACATAAAGTTGCTTGGCAAGGAACTTCCTTTTTGTATAAAAGGCAGCACCAGAATTCGAACAGTGTTAGGGAGCACCAGAATTCAAACAGTGCTAGGGAGCACCAGAATTCGAACAGTGTTAGGGAGCACCAGAATTCAAACAGTGCTAGGGAGCACCAGAATTCGAACAGTGCTAGGGAGCACCAGAATTTGGAAGATGCTAGCGTGCACAAGCAGCGAGACATTCACTCGGTTTGTTGTTGTTGCTTGTTTGTTACTAATGAAGGTGGTGACTGTGTCTTCACCAGCTGGGGTCTCATCGCACAGTCTTTGAGGCCTGGCTGGTTTAAAAAGAGTCAGGGCAAAGGCAATGGAGGAAAGGGGGAAGGGGCCTGTGCTACAGACCATCAAGTTCCAGGAATGCCTCGGAGGCCTTTACTTGAACAAGAGTCTTACCAGGTCGGGGAGATTCATGGCATATTGGCCCTTAGTGGGCTAGGTACCTTTGCCAGAACAACAGCAACAAAAACCATTTCTCACACTGAAATCTGCCTCCTTCGGGGGGATATTGCACTTCTTTAACTTTGAAGACCCCGTAGGCATTTCCCAACAGGATGGTGGCTAGGGTAAGGTCTCCTCTTTGGCATACACAACAGCCTGGGAAGACCTGGGGTGGAAATAAGGAAGGACTGATGGATGGCGGCCCTAGGGATATGGGTGGGATCATACGCCCTGACCTTGAACTTGAGGTGAGGGTAGGGTGACCCTCAAAGTGTCGTGTAGCCACTGAACCTTTTTGAGCAAGAGCAGGATTTGATTTGAGGGAACATGCTTTGGAGGCTTAATATTCTCCCCTCCCTTGCCAGAGCCCCCAGAAAATGGGGCTCGCCCATCTAGACAGCTAGAACAGTAGCCTTGGTGGCAGGGAGCTTGCTTGTCCTCCACAGATTGCCGCGCCCTGAAGACCTCTGTAAACAGAGGCACGGGTCTCCGCACAGGTAATAGGTAACGGCACTGGAGCTAGAGGCTAAGTTTCTTCAGTGCAAGTCTAGTCTCCAAACTGCTCTTCTAGAACAGGGCCTCAGAATCTGCTTTTGCTAAGAAACACTGGCTTCTCACTTGGGCCCCCAGGGTAACAAAACACAGGAGGAAGGCCTGGATCTCCATCTTGGCTTCGGTCTCCTTTACTTGAGCTCAGACTCCCTGTGTAGGTGCGCTCGTCACCAACGGACGCCGCTCTAACCTGTCTTCCATGTCCGCCTTTTCAGGCTGAAAGCAAGGAGATAAGTCATTGCCATAAATTGGTGCTCACTTGGGATTCCAAAAACAGCAAAGTCTCTCAGGACAGACTTGTCCTCAGTCCTCCGGGTGAGGAGGATGACCTAGGATGGAGAGGCTGCACCCTGGACAAGATCGCCCTGAACTGGATTAGTCCCATCAAGGGATGACAGTGATGAGCAGACTAACAATTCACTGGATCACCTTGCAGGACCACAGCTGAGATGATCGACCAGCTTGACCACACCTTGAGCAGGCTGTTTAATTATGCATACCTTTTGCCCTCCCAATTCCTTCTCTGCTTTAACACAAGTCAGTACACTGAAGATGAACTTGGGAGGGGGGTCACTGGACTCCTTTATCTATTCCCAACATGCCCCCCCCCCTCTCTCTTTTGGTTTTTTGAGACAGGGTTTCTCTGTGTAGTTTTGGTGCCTGTCCTGATCTCACTCTGTAGACCAGGCTGGCCTCGAACTCAGAGATCTGCCTGTCTCTGCTTTTCAAGTGCTGGGATTAAAGGCGTGCGCTACCACCGCCCGACCCCAACATGTCTCTTTAACTGGCCTATTGGGACAGATGGCCGAGCCCAGGCTTTTGCCCTAACGCTGTGGTTGTACCCTGACCTGGCCCTGCTCCTTGGAGTCTGGGATGCTCCAGGTGATACCTCTCTTCCTTAACACAGCCAGGGGCTGAGGCAGAGAACACCCCAAATCATAGCTAGGGACAGAGCCAAGTATATGGTTTCTCTGAGGGATTAAGAACTGTCCTTCTGGGTCAGGGTGGAAGATGAGAAGGAATTCTGATTGTGACAGTGGCCACGTAGCCTGTGACATGTCAGGTCCTCTACCTTCTGCTTCCTGTTGATACAGCAGGACACCAGAGACTGGGAAGCTATGAAGAACATAGATGCATTGGCTCATTGGTTCTGGGGACTGGGAAGTTCACGGTCAACAGTGCCTGGTGCTGCCTCAGCCAGTGCCAAGAGGTAGAGGACCAGGGTTTAAGGTAGAAGAGGAAAAGTGGCCTCACTCACTCAATGACAACTCTCTCCCTCCCTCCCCCTCCTTGTATCTCCCTCTCCTCCTCCCTGTCCCCTCTACTGTTGAGGAAGGATTCTATGGCTCCCAGAGGATTAACCCCATCCACTGATAGGCACTGTTCCCCTTAGTGACCAAAGCCCATCTTAGATACTTTACCCCTGACAGGGCCACACGGCAGTCAGATTTTAGCATGGAGGGACCACGGTGGTTCACACAGGTGGGTACCCTTGTGTAAAGTGGGTCCATCATAATCTTCCCCGCTCTGGGCTGATCTGAAGATCCGGTAAAGCTGAGCACAGAGTCCCCAGCGTCTTGGGTGCGTGAGCTCTGAGGAATGTGGAGGGTGTGAATGGAACATGGCCTCTAGTTTCTATCTCCAGTTTATTGGCAGTCTTGTGACCAGAGGTGAGTGACTTCACTTTCCTGTGACTCAATTTTCTCCTGTATTGCTCTGAAGCATGGTGGCATTGTCAAGTCCAAAAAAAGCTAACTGTGGTTGGTGCCTGTTTGCATACCAAAGTGTCTGCTGGCCTCCAGGCTCACTGGATACCTGTGGCCCCCCTCAGCAGTTCTCACTCAGCTCCCTACCTTAACTTCTGGCTCATGGGCTTCCCTTCTCCCAGCTTCATATTCCTATATAATCCTGTCAGTTGGGCCGTGCACTCTCTTGGTCCCCTCTCTTCTCTCTCTCTCTCTCTCTCTCTCTCTCTCTCTCTCTCTCTCTCTCTATCTCGTTTCCTCTCTCACTCTCCCCCTCTCTCCTCTCATGGCCTGGTTCAGGCTACTGGTCATGTTTAGTCTACTACTTTCTCCCCCTGCTCTGGAATCTTCCAGATGCCTCTGGCTGTACTCTCCCTCATATCTAAAATAAAAACCTTCCCCTCAACCATACCTTGGAGCAGTCATGTTTTCACTATATACAGGCATGGCAGTGCTAAGGAGCAGGGCTGCCCTAGCGGCCTCTGAGTGGACAATGTTGTTGGTCCTGGTTGCATGCTGTGACTCTGTGTGGGGGAGTGGGATCCCTCCCCCTTCACTGTCATTGGGTCACTCCATAAGGCTAGATTTTGCACTTTTGCACCCACCTGTCATTCATGAACAGAGGTGGAAAGCAGTTTGGAGACTTCCTCTGGGTACAGGGTGTGGTAGCCTTAGGGGTGGTATTGAGACTGGAACCCTAGCCAGACTGACTCAGACAGGGTAGCTGTGACTCAGGTTTTCAAGAACAGAACATGGTGTATGGGGTGAGCTGAGGGGGAAGCCCTGGCTCTGTTTCTCAGAAATAGAAGTCAGATCTGCATCCCTCATGGCTGGTGGCCAGGACTGGCAGAGTGAGAAGTTGGATGTGGCCCATTCCACAAAGCCCAGGGGAACGACTCTCCACATAGGCAGCTGGATTTCCGCCTGCGCTTCTCGCCATTGCTTCACCATATCCTCCTGACTGAGTGGCCCTGATCTGGTTCTAGGGACACTGCCTGTCTTAGTTAGGGTTTCTAATGCTGTGAAGCAACACCATGACCGCCGCAATTCCTATAAAGGAAAACATCTAATTGGGACTGCCTTACAGTTCAGAGGTTTAGTCCATCATCTTCATGGCAGGTGACATGCAGGCAGATATGAAGCTGGAGAAAAAGCTGAGAGTTTGACGTCTTGGTCTGCAGGCAACAGGAAGTGAACTGAGTGCCACACTGTGTGTAGCTTGAGCATAGGAGACCTCAAAGCCCACCCCCCACAGTGACACACTTCCTCCAACAAGGCTGCCCCTCTCCAACCACACCTCCTAATAGTGCCACATCCTATGGGGGCCATTTTCTATTCAAACCACCACACTGCCCTCAGCTACCCGGAATGTACCTAATCTCAGGGACTAAGCAGGGTCAGGCCTGGTTAGTACTTAGATGGCAGAGCGAGCCTATGGCATGCTGCCAGGGATAATGGATTCTGTAAAACTAAGGTCAGGCCAGTGTCCCGAGGCTGGCCCAAAGGGAATGGAGGCTGGGCGTCAGGAATCTGGGGGCAGGGCAGAGGGAACAGCAAAGGACAGCAGAGGGAGATCCATGGACCAATCAGAAGCGTGCAGGGAGAGTGAAACTTTTTTTGCTATGAAACAGGTGGTGGGAATTTTTCAAAAGATGTATTTGGGGCTGGAGAGATGGCTCAACCGTTAAGAGCAACTGTTGCTCTGGCAGAGGACCTGGGTTCTCATGGTGATTCACAAGCATCCTTAACGCCAGCTCAAGGGATCTGATGACCTCTTCTGACCTTTTACATATGGTACATATGCATGCGTACAGGCAAAACACCCACATATATAAATTAAAATCAATACATCTAATATTTTTTGAAATTAAGAAATACGTGTTTACTTTTATGGACATGTAGGTGTTGGAACCTAGAAGAGGGAGTCAGACCTCTGGAGCTAGAGTTATGGGTGGTTGTGACTACCAGATGTGGGGGCTGAAGACTAAATTCTCCAGTCTTCTGTAAGAATAGCAGCTCTAGGCCGAGGTGGCACACGCCTTAAATCTCAGCACTTGGGAGGCAGAGACAGGCAGATCTCTGAGTCTGAGGCCAACCTGGTCTACAGAGTGAGTTCCAGGACAGCCGAAGTTGTTACACAGAGAAACCCTGTCTTGAAAAAATAAAAAAAATAAATAAAAAAAAAATTCCTTCAAGATTGAAATGTTCGGGGAAGTGGGGGTGGGCTGGAGAGATGGCTCAGTGGTTAAGAGCACTGACTGCTCTTTTTTTTTTTTTTTTTAAGATTTATTTATTTATTATGTATAGTGTTCTGCCTGCACGTGTCCCTGCGGCCAGAAGAGGGCACCAGATCCCATTACAAGTGGTTGTGAGCCACAATGTGGTTGCTGGGAATTGAACTCAAGACCTCTGGAAGAGGTTTGGAAGAGCAGTCGATGCTTTTAACCACTGAGCCATCTCTCCAGGCCCTGACTGCTCTTCTAGAGTACCTGGGTTCAATTCCCAGCACCCACATGGCAGCTCACAGCTGTCTGTAACTTCAGCTCCAGGGGCCCCAACACCCATGGCAAAACACCAATGCACATGAAATTAAAAAAAAAAAAATTGAAATGTTCTGTTCTGCAGAGAAGCTCTTTTAATAGGAAGGTAAACACCTCAAATCTCTTCAGGAAGTCCCTGTAACTGACCAAATTCACTAGGCCCCTCCCTGCCAGAGCAAACAATAAAAGCTAAGAGTCCCTCAAAGACAAGATAAGCTGCAAAGATTCTCAGTCTAGCAAAGCTATAAAGAAGACAAGCCCGGCTTCCTGGAAGATGTTCAGACCAACTGAGAGCCCTGGAAAGGACCCTCTCCAGCCTAATGAACTGCTTGCAGGCTGTGCATGTGTGCTCTGGGTTCCCAGCTTTGTGAGCCGTCACCGTCCTGCTGTGGACCTTGGTGATGCAGCTGTCTTTGAGTCATTTCTGCTCCTGAAAGTGACCTCAACAAAACTCATTGGTTCACCAAATGGGACTTTGGTGGTATCTGTACTTTGGTCTGTGTGCGTTCCTTATCTGGGATGAGTAGATAGATTTGTACCCCACCGCATGTCCCCAGGAAAAGTTTTGTCACATAACACCAACCCCAATAAAACTCATTGGTTTACTAAGTTGGATTTTGGTGATATCTGTCCTTTGGTCTGTTGTGAGCTCTCCATCTGAGGTGAGTAGACGTTTGTGTTGCGTCTTCCTAGGAAAAGTTTGTCAAACAACGGTAGGCTAGGCTCCATCCTCCTGCCTCAGCCTCTCAAGCACTGGGGTTATGGGCATGTACAAGCCTACCCAGCCCCAGGCAGCAGATTTGATTCTTACTGCCATGGCCCTTGTGGAGCAGGCTATGTAGAGCCATTTCCAGTACGTGGTCTGAACTTCTCGGCTCTACCACCCCTAACCACGCGTGTGCAGACCTTGCTTCCATTTCTGGGAAACAGAGCCAAAGGCTTTCTCTCAGTTCAGACGTGTGTGTAAATGCACTATGAGCTTCAGTTTCCTTATACATTTGGGGGCTCTGTCCCCAGCTGACCCGGGATCACAAGAAGACCAACTGCCACCCCCTCCCAAACCCATCACCGACCTGACATCTCACAGAGAACTCAGCTTATCATGTCTTACTAGACAGCAGAAGTAGTCCCAGACTCCCCACATCCAGACACGACTTATGGACCAGCTCCACTGGGGCATCTGGTCTCTTCTCTCTTGGCCCAACAAACCTACCCAGGCATTGATGCCTGTGACCAGGACCTCACACAAGTCAGAACCACAAGTAAACAAGAACTGTCCCACAGATTACAACCTAAACAGGAAGTCACCATCTGGAGGACTTGTGAAAGCAAGATGAACAGCCGGAGAAGGCCCCCAGGGCAGGGTGACCCCTGACCCCCCAGCCCTGTTAGCATTGGCCAGACCAAACATGAGAAAGGTGTGCGTGGAGTGGACCATACACATTTGTGGTCAGAAGTGGCGGGGTAGACATCTCAGGGTCCACAAATGCTTAAGAAACCGTGGTGTGAGCTGCCTGAAGAACAGGGCCAGGGGATGAACAGGAGGCAGTCCTGTCCCATGCTCGAGCTTAGTTTCCCCATCTGTGCAATGGGTAGCCACAGAGATGTGGAAACAGGGCTGGGTGGGGGCTGACAGGTGCCAGCTGGTTAACCTGTCCCTCTGCCTTTGTCTGGGGTGTGTGTGGGAGGCTTGTGCTTAGCAGCCCAGATGGAGAGAATGGGGGTGCAATTTGTCATGTTTCTGTTCAGAGCCTCTCAGCTAAGTGCCTTCATAAAAAATTATTAATTATTAGTGATCATTGCCGTATATTTTCAATTTACCTTTCTTTCTTTTTTTAAAGAAATGGAGTATGTAGCCAAGGATAACCTTGAACTCCTGATTCCTGATTCTCCTGCTTCACCTCCCCCACCTCTACCTTTTTTTTTCTTTTTTTTCTTTTTGAGACAGAGTCTCTAGTTCCAGCTGTCCTGACCCTCCCTTGTGGACAGTTTCTGGAGTGTTGGGATTAGAGGTGCCTCCTCCTGCCCCCTCCCACCTGGTTCACCTTCCCCTCAAGAGACAGGGTTACAGGCATGTGCCACCACTCCAGATTTCAACTTGAACTTCTTTTGGATTAAAGGAGAGAAGAAAGGAAGAGGGAGTGAGCTAAGGAAGGGAGAGAGAGAAAAAAACCTAGAATTGAGAAAGAGGCAAAAGAAAAAAAGTTGGGGGAGAGGTGGGGATGTAACTCAGCTAAGGAGTGCTTCCCAGCATGCATGGTGCCTTGGGTTTGGTCTCCTGCACTTCATAAACTGGTCCTGAACCAATAATCACAGCACTCAGGAGGTAAAGGCAAGCAGATTTCTGTGAGTTTGAGGCCAGCTTGGTTTCTATAGTGAGACCCTGTCTCAAAAAGGCAAAAATGGATTAAACAAAGAGCCATCAATCTCAAATACTCTAGTTTAATCCCTGGCACCCATGTGGTAGACAGAGCTGACTTCCACACATTGTCCTCTAACTTCCACTCCGGCACCCTGGCATGTGTAAACACACACACACACACACACACACACACACACACACACACACACACTCACGCCTGGGGATATGTTTGTGTGTGACTAAGTTTGCATTTTCCTGCTCTATGGGGCCCTGATCTTCCGTCCTCTTTCTGGACTGTCACATCTTGACTTTTCATTGGTCTGGGTCTGTGTCACTTTCCTCCCTGGAGGCCCGGGGACAGACCATCCGCCTCCCTCTGTACTGCAGAGGAGGAGCTAGGCAGGGCCAAGGCAGCAGGAGAGCTGCCCTGCAGGTTTCAGAGGTTTCTAGATCACCCCGCTGATGCCCTGTCAGCCTGGATTTGAGCTGCTTCCTGTACATAGTCTAGCCCTCTGGGCAGTTCTCTGAGTTGGCAGAGGCAAGAGGCAGTTCAAAGCTCAGAAAGTAACAATGACCTATTCCCAGCCACACAGCATCGGTGGGACTGGGCCTCCTGGTTGCCAGGAACTGTGTTTTCAGCAGATGCTTATGGAACCAGGGTTGTGTCTAGACAGGTTGTGTCTGGACATGGGGGACAGTTTCCAAATGGGAAGGAAGGCTGGAGAGGTGGACTAGTCCCTCCATCCTGCTCCAGAGCTTTCACTTTTCCCACCAGTGACAAGGTACAGCCACCCACCTGGCCCCCGTCCTACTTGGTCTGTGTGATAACATTTTGGGCAAGGTTTGGTCTCAGGGTGGTGGTGGTTTCTCATGCTTTTCTGGGGATCAGGATTAGGGGGCTCGTCTCAAAGCAGCACCGCCTAGTTGGAGCAGTCCCGAATGGCGTACAACATTTCCTTGTAGTCTCAGCACTTTAGATCTTAGGTGTAATACGAGTCTCCTGTCCAACAGGTAATGCAAATGAAGCAGCGGTCATCTGTCCGTTTTACAGCTGAGCAACATGAGGTTGAGACAGGAGACTGAGAAGCAGAGTGTGGAAGCATTCTGACCTGACCCCCTCATGGGACCCTGGCAGAAATCTCAGGATGGTAACATCGTGGCTGTTAGCGCTCTCGAACAGGTTGGAAAGTGTAGGCCCTGGGGGAGGCAGCATCAGCTCTTTAGAGGCAGAGCTAGGCTTTGGACCACGGCATTGGAGGAGACCACACATCCAGAGAACTCATCTCAGTCTTGATTTGGACATTTTGTTCCAAACGATCAGCTGATGCTGGCATAGACTGTGGTACAGGCTAGGAGCCATCAGACTACTGGGGACAGTTCCCAGCTTGGTGACAAGTCTTTTCTCTCTACAATGTTTTCTGAATACAAGCAGGAAGTGATTTGTTAATGCGGATAAAACATGGTTGGAAGGGCCTGGGGGTAAAAACCAACTAGATTTAAGCACGAACTCAGTGAGTATTCTGAGCTGATTCAGTCTTAAGAAGTGAGGGAGGCAGGAGCGGGAGCAGAGGGTTAGCACTGCTCACGGTCTTTCATGAATGTTGTAAATGAGCCACGGCACTGGGACAGTTGCTTATTAATTTTTGTGCATGATTAAACCACAGTTGGAGAAGGAAGGCGTCAAGTAAAGTTCTTTGGTCTGGAGGAACAGAAACTGATTTTAGTTAGGCAATGGGAGAGAGGAATATGTACTATACAACACACACCCCTGTCCAAACAATGCATCTGGTCCTCAGAGCCCCACCTATGTGGGGCTGCACATGCGCCTCTCTCTGAACAACAGTATAAGAGAGGAAGAGAAAGAGAGGAGTTTGTGGAAAGAAACAGAACAGCTCAGAGACTCTCAGGCAAGGCAGGGAAATATCATCACCCCAGACCGCTCCAGTACCTCAGGAGTGAGACTTGACAGGCAAGTACTTTTTTGCTTGTTTGTTTTGAAACAGGATCGATCTATTACTTAGAGCTAACCTGGAATTCACTATGTAAACCAGGCTAACCTTAAACACACAGAGATCCACCTGCTTCTGCCGCCCAGACCTGACTGGCAAACATCTTCTTGACACGGTGGATAGATGTCACAGTTAAGTCAATGGAGGACACCCATATGGGTAGGAGGTTGTCTGAAAGCACACAAGCTGCCATTGGTGGCTGGCACAAATCCTACCTTTGAGTCTGAGAATTCAGTGTAAGTTCCTGCCTAGCAGGAACCTAGAGATAACTATGAAATTGCTCCTTTCTGCTCCTCAGCAGGAGTTTCCAGGCTCTTGGCCGCTCACACCGATCTACAAAAGAAGCAAGTTCAGAAAAGATCATACATATTAAAAGAGGAATATACTGTCAAGACTGATGGAGGATCACATGAGTGAGTGTAGAAGGACCTTCCGGAGTTCAAGAGAAGGAGGAGTAAGGTGGCCAAAGGCTGTAGTTTGTGTTTCTCTTTTTTTGTTCCTACTGAGCATGTTCCTCTCCATGCTAGTTCTTTTCCAAGCTGGTTTACCTGCTTAGGCATGTGCAAGACTTTAGGTTCCAGACCCAGAAAAAAAACAAAAAGGCAAGGCCAGAAATCGAGGTACTGCTTACACTGATGCACTGGTTCAGAAAAGCTCTGAGATGCACTTTCTTTCTTTCTTTCTTTCTTTTTTCTTTCTTTTTTTTTTTTTGGTTTTTCGAGACAGGATTTCTCTGTGTAGCTTTGGAGCCTGTCCTGGAACTCACTCTGTAGCCCAGGCTGACCTTGAACTCACAGAGATCCACCTGGCTCTGCCTCGCCAGTGCTGGGATTAAAGGCGTGCGCCACCACCGCCTGGGGAGATGCACTTTCAGAAGCAGGAGGCTGCACCCACAGAGCACTGCTCCAAATGTGTGGAGGGCAGACCGTGCAGTCATCCTGACTCCAGCCACACCACATAGAGGACCTTGGCCTTGTGGGATTGTTGCACCAGGTGACATATTAGTCTCACACCCTTCCTAGCTTATCTGAGCATGTGCTGTGATGTTTATATGGGCTTGACCAGAGTATTGCTTATCTGTGTGAGGCCTGTGTTCAAATTCCAGCAAACAAACAAAATGAGAGAGGGTAGGGAAACACACACACACACACACAGAGGCGGGGTGGGGGTGGGGTGGGGTGAGGGTGGGGATGGGAGTGGGCAGGCAGACTCTCCCAGAGTTGCTGGGAAGAGGGCTCCAGGAGGAAGACTGTTTCTCAATTACATGCTGATGCACTGTTAGCAACTTTTTCTGTGCGGGTGTTGTTTTTGTTTATTTTATTTGCTCTTGTTTTCTTTTTGAGACAAATTCTTATTACCTAGTCCAAGATAGGCTGAAACTCCTGGGTTTAGGTATCCTCATACCATAATCTCCACAGTAGTTAAGGCCAAAGGCTTAACATGCCACTGTGTCCAGCTTTGTGTGTATATATTTTAAAAACCCTTTGGCTTGGAATGATTTGATGTTTACAGGAAAGTCACAAACAGCACAGGGAACTTTTCTTACCCTTGTCTCCCCCATAATGACCTTATATTACTAGTGTCCTTTTGCTGTGCGGTGCAAGAGACCAAACCTGTGCCTCAAGCATGTGAGACAAGTGTTCTACCCCTGAGCCCCAACCCCACCCTACTGTGGTAACTTTTGGTGGGATAACACTGCCCCAAACGTAGAAATCATCTGGGTTATTGGTGTCTTTGTTTTTCTGTGCTGGGATCCCGCCACCATACCACACAGCAGAGTGTCACCCTATTTTCTTAGACTCTTCCCATCTATGGGACTTTCTTAATCTTGTGTTTTGTGATCTACATAATTCTTGTTTTGTTTGTTTGTGACAGGGTCTCAGTAGCCCTGGCTACCCTGGATGCCCTGGAATTCACTCTGTAGACCAGGCTGGCCTCAAGCTCACAGAGATCCTCCTGCTTCTGTCTTCTGAGTGATGGGATTAAAGGTTATGAGCCACCACTCCTGGCTATGTTTGTGAATCAAGGTTTTGATGTCCGGCTCAGGCTGACCTTGAACTTGTGATTCTCCTGCCTCATTGTCCCATTGTTGGGATGATAGGCATGCACCACCACACCTGGAGACCTGGACAGGCTGAAGATGTGAGTACAAGTCATTACAGCGTCTCAGGCCTGTAATCCCAGCACTCGAGAAGCTCCCTGGGCCTCTGGAGGGCCTAGTCTTTCCTTGTTTAGTAAGCGCCACGGATAGCCTCTCAGACTTACTTTCCAAAGTATTTCCTCCTCTGCTTTTGCCCCTGATGTAGAATGCAATTTCCATGGCAGGAAAGATTTTATTTCCTTGTCACAGATAGGGAAAATGAGGCCAGAGAAAGTTGGTGGACAAGAAGTTATGTTTCTGGATTCCAGCCTGGAGTTCTTTTGGGGGGATAAATTTTAAATTTTTTTGTTATTTCCAAAAAGATTTATTTTTATTTTATTTTATTTGTGTGTGTTTCTCTGTCTATACCACATGTACGCCCTTGGAGGCCAGAAGAGGACATTGGGCAGGGTGGCGGCGCCACATGCCTTTAATTCCAGCACTTGGGAGGCAGAGCCGGTCGGATCTCTGTGAGTTCGAGGCCAGCCTGGTCTACAGAGCACCAAAAACTACACAGAGAAACCATGTCTTGAAAAACAAAAGCAAAAAAGGACATTGGATCCCTGGATCTAGAATTCTAGGCTGTTGTGAGCTGCTGAGCTGCTGAAGTGGGTGCTAGGAACCAAACTGTGGTCTCCTGGAAGAACCACTCTTAATTGCTAAGCCGGTTCTCCAGCCCTTCCTTCAGTTATTTTAGTGGTTCTGGGTAGAGCCCAGAGCACTCAGTACTTTAGGCAGGTACTCCAGGGTTGAGCTTTGCCCACTAGGCCTGGAACAATGATTTTGAGGATAGTGTTCAGATCTTTGGAAACTGGGAATGGTGACTTTCACTTGTAATCCCAGCACCCGAGAGGCTGAGGCAGGAGGACTACCACAAGTTTGAGCTGAGCCTGATCTATATGGTGAGTTCAGTGTGGGCTACAGAGAGGCCCTTTTCCAAAAACAGTAACCGCAGACCCTTCGGTGAAGTCGCTGAGTTTACCGCATTCCCTCTCCGCAGGCTCTCAATCTTTCCCTTACTCCCAGAGTAATCTGGGGGCGTGGTGCTCGTGATCCTGGTTTTCCTCTTCTGCAAAGCTGGAATGCCACTGCTGACCCCAAAGAATTGTCACGAAGATGACTTTAGGAAAGGAACTTGAGGGAGGGTGGTCTGCTTCCAAATGGAGTTGGGCAGGAGGAATATGCATGGACTCACACATGACCTTGTATATGATAGGGAGGGCCTCCCCCATCTCCTCAGCACTGCCCGATCTCCTGCTTCCAATTCGCTTCCTGTCCTGTAGGGTAGCCGGTCACATCTTTATCCGTGTCCAGTTCTCTTTCCAAGCCTGCCTCAGGCCAGCAGGATGGCGCATCAGGTAATGGTGTTTGCTGCCAAGTGTAACAACCTGCGTTCCCTCCCTGGTCCCACAGAGTGGAAGGGAGAGAACTGACTCCCATAAGTTGTCCTTTGACCTTCAAGAATAGACCTACACACACAAATAAACGTAATTAAAAAAAAAAAAAAAGGATGTAGAAAATGTCAAACTCTTCTAAGGTGTCGGGCTAGAGCTGCTCAGCGTTGTGGCATCTGACTGCAGCTAATTCCTTTATTAAGTTTGTTTTCGTTTGTTTAAACAGGTTCTCAGCACCTAACTCAGGCTGGCCATGAATTTGAGATGTTCCAGTCTCAGCTTTCTGGTGGTGTGATTACAGGCCTGGGCCATCATTCCTGGCTTCCTAATTAAAATTTTAAAAAAATAGTTTTTTAAAAGATTTATTTATTTGAGCTGGGTGGTGGTGGCACACGCCTTTAATCCCAGCACTTGGGAGGCAGAGGCAGGTGGATCTCTGTGAGTTCGAGGCCAACTTGGTCTACAAATCGAGTTCCAGGACAGCTAAGAGCTGTTGTTACACAGAGAAACCCTGTCTTGAAAAACAAAACAACAAAAAGATTTATTTGAATGTTTTGCTTGTATATATGTAAGCAAAATGTACCACATGCATACCTAACTTAGAGGAAAGTGCTAGATTCCCTGGAACTGGAGTTACAGGTGGTTGTGAATCAACAAGTGGGTGCTGGGAACTGAACCTGGGTCCTCTGCTGAAGCAGCAAGTGATCTTAACCATTGAGCCATCTCTTCATCCTCAGAAAGGTAAAATTTAATAACTTTATTTATCTTTCATTCATGTAAATGTAGGGGCTTCAGAGATGGCTAAGGGCACTTGCTGCTCTTGCAGTGGACCTGGGTTTGATTCTCGGCACCTACATGATGGCTCACAACAGTCTATAATTCAGGTTCCACGTGATCTGATGCCTTCTTCTGACCTCTGTAGATACCAGCCACCCTTATGGCACATGCACACATACATGAGGCCAAAATCTCATACAAATAATTTTTTTTTTAAATTTACCTTCTTAGTTATAATTGATGCCTATCTGGTATGTCCTGAAGAAGACTCCTGGGCTTTTCAGAGGCGGTGGCATAATTCTTTTTTTTTTTTTTAAATTCAAAGGTAGCTTAGCCTACCAAGGACCAAAATTCCATAAATCTCTCCCACCTTATTAAACTTTTATACAAAGGAATGCAAATCTGTTAGTGTCCCTTACCTGGTAAAAATTGTGTGCAAAACTCCTACCTCCATTCCAGGAACTTGATGACCCTTTTCCTTCTTCCTTCCTTTCCTTTGTCCTTTTAAAATTAGCCAATCTGAAATATTGTGATGTTGGGCACCAGCCAATGGGGGAAAAGTCACAGCCACCACTTGCATTGAATAAAAGACTAAAGCCTGGTTTGGGTTCTGTCATACTCCTATTTTAAAAGTGAAATTGCCTTGCTGAGTCACTTTTGCCCTGAGAATATTTGTTTCTAACAGCAGGGACAGAAGTACAGCTCCACTCGGTCACCATATAAGGCAGCAACAGAAAGCCGGGCGGTGGGGCTGCACACCTTTAATCCCAGCACCTGGGAGGCAGAGGCAGGAGGATCTTGAGGAGCTCAAGGTTAGCCTGGTCTACAGAACGATTTCCAGGACAGCCAGGGATACACAGAGAAACCCTGTCTTGGAAAACAAAACAAAACAAAACAGAAGAAAGCACAGATAGGGACATTCCCTTATTGAAAAAAATTCTAGAATGGAGGGAACATTCCCATTGTTGAAGAGAATTCTCGGATGGAGGATGGGGCTGGGAGTATTTGTCTAGCATCTACAAGAGCCTGGGCTCGATCTCCAGCATTTCCCCAGACTTCCAAAAATCAGAAGATTTAGACAGTAATGTCCTCTATGCCTGGGTATGTGTCAGTAATGATGTTAAAGTTCATCCTGAGACTGGATAGAAAGACAGGAGAAATGAGCCCCTCGCTCAAAAGTCTGGTAGATATCCATCACCAGGACAGGCTAGCTGCTAGACTTGGTGGCACAGGCTTTTAATCTCAATACTTGGGAGGCAGAGGCAAAAGCAGGCAGATCTCCGAGTCTGAGGTCAGCCTGGTCTACACAGCTGAATGAAAACATGAGATAAAAGGAGGCCATGACTACTCTCAAAGGGTGGAGAAGGTTTTTATTGTAGCTGTAAGGGAGAAAGCAGGCAGAGCGGAGAGTCCAGGCTGAACATAGCTGGCAGGCTAAACCAGACCGTGAGAGGGGAGATGGGGAGGGGGAGCCAGAGAGGAGCTGTTGACCAAGAGAGGTGGCCAAGGCCAAAAGGCCAGGAGACCATAGAAAAAACGGCTGAGTTATATAGGAATCAGGCTGGCGGGGGAGGGGAGAAGCCCAGCTCCTGGGAGGGAGAGGTTTAGGGTAAGGGGCGGGGTGAGAAGTGCGGGGAGGAGCCACAGATACTGAATGATGCTGGGCGAGCTAGCCAACAACTGATTTGATAGTTAATAGGCAACTCAGCCTTTTGTCCTGGGCTTCTGAGACCTAATAATAGGGAGTTCCAGGCCAGTCACGACTCTGTAATGAGAACCTGTCTTGAAACAAGCCAACTTCTTCATAAACTCTAACTCTGCTTCACACTGGCTCACTCTCAAATTATTTTCTGCTGTGAAGAATCCTGGCTTCAGAGTTAGCAGCGATGGAGGCACAGCTCTGTTCTGTCACCTACAGACTTTGGAGATGTTCCCTTATTTTTTTCCCCCC
>CABHPQ010167979.1:0-49794 GCA_902168405.1 Peromyscus aztecus | reverse complement strand
ATATTTAAGTTTTTTATTTTCCAAGAGGGTTTGTTATCTAAAGGAGGAAGTAGTATATTCATCAGTAACATTTGTTGACTAAAACTTGTATTCTCATGCTTGTGTTTCTTTGATCATTGTTAGACTTTCATATAACTGTTTTGTTCTAATCATTTGCTGTCAGTGTAATTACTAGTTCATGTGTTCTTCATGGTACAGGCTGAGACTGTGAGGAGTATAGTCACTACCTTTCTTATGTTTCTCTTCTATGTCTATACATGCCTATATGTATGTGCATAGACTTACGTGTACATGCTATTTATAATGAAGTTTATTTTTACCCATTTCTTCTCCAAAAGCTCTATTAACATATACTTGGAAAAATATTCTATTCACAATAAAATATGGGTATAATTTCACTTATGTCCTATAATATTTTGTATCTTGAATACTCTGTTGTTTTGAATATGGATTATACTTTCTAGCAATGTAGATATATCTTTTCATACCTCATGTATTCTCTTCATTTAATTGCTTGTGTGTTGTGTGTCTGTGATGTATTCTTGTGTGTATATATTGTGGGTATGTGGATATGCTTTCTTGTACATGAACTTATGGAGCCCAGAGGTCAGTGTTATGTGTCTACCTCTATGGATCCCCACCTTTTTTGTTTTGAGTCAAGTTCTCTCCCTGAACCTCGAACTCAAATATTTGACAAGACTGGCCATCATGCCCCAGAACTCACCTGTCTCCCTATCCCACATTACTCAGGATACTGACATGTCATTTCACTTAGCTTTCATAGTATCTCTGCAGGTCCAAATACACATTCTTATGCTTATCCAGCAAATATTTACCAACCAAGGATCTCCCCAGCACACTATATGCTTTGTAGTGAAAAATAAATTAAATACATTTTATAGTACTTTTTCTGAAATTCTATTAGCCAAACTAACTGATGAGATAGGGAAAAAAGAGAGGGCAGATTTACTCATTCATAAAGCTTTAAAAACAGATTACACTTTTTAATATTTTCTAGGAAGAGATAATCTTAATCATTTTTGTTTTTTATTGACTGAGAATTTCATGCATTCAAATACTGTGTTTTGGTGAAACACCTCCCCCTCCCATCCTCTCCCTTCCAGGTCCTCCTCCATCCTACCACTACTATCCCCTCCAAACTTCATGTACTCTTTTATTATTTTTATTCTTTAAATGCCCAGAGTTCATTTAGGGCTCTCAGTATGTACATAGATTGTACAAGCATACATAGCCCCTCTGGAGTCACATTGCTAAAGAATACCAACTCTACCTTTCCCAACAACAATCAATTGCAATAGTTCCTGAGCTAAGAATAGGCCACGTTGGCCTCCTCACAACTTCATACTGTGATTCCCTCTGATTTGATCTTGTGTAGGACTCATGCATGCAGTCACAATTGTTGCCAGTTCCACAATACTTATGTCCAGAGATATTTTTTATTTTATTTGTAAAATTTTTAAACTTTATCTGTACAGTTGTTTTACTTGCATGTATGTATGTGCACCATCTGCTTGCCTGGTTTTCACAGAGGTCAGAAGAAGGCATCAGATCCTTTAGAACTGGAGTTACAGATGTTTATAAGCCAACATGTGCGTGATGGGAACAAAATTAAGGCTCTCTGCAAGAAGAACAAGTTCTCTTAACCAATGAGCTGTCTCTCCATCTCCAAGAGTTGTGTTTTTTTTCCTATTGGAACAAAATTTTTCAAACAGTATATTCTGATCATGATTTTCCATCCCTAGTCTCCTCCAAGGTCCTCTCCAACACCCTACCCATCAATTCCATGCCTTCTTTCACTCTTTTTTTTGAAAACAGACCAAAAAAAAAAAACAAGAATAAAGCAAAGGAAACAAACAAACAAACAAAAATAAAAAGCACAAGAAACACATAGTTTACCTTTGCATAATTAGTAACACAATTTTTGGGTTCTTATAAATAATTAGAATATCAGCTGTACCTCTTACCACCATAACTTTGGCCATTGCTATGAATTCGCTTTTGTCCTCACATTCCTCATCTGCAAACTAGAACTCATAGTGGACACTGTCTTACATGTGTTGCAGAAAGGGTTAATGGCTATTGTATGCAAAGCACTTTGCTCTGTTCTTCATTCATAGAAACTATTAGCAGAAGATGCCCCAGACAATAGATTACTTGGTATTTTAACTTGCTATATTAAAGTTTATCCAACTAATATATTTTCTTAATGTCCAACAGACACATGGGTGGCCCAGCACCCCCTGACAGCAGCTGGAAGGGAGGGCTCAAAGTGCCTTACAATGTGGGACCTGGCTTTGCTGGAAACTTTTCAACACAGTTAAGTTATTATTACAATCCTATTACACCGAAGGCTTTAAAAGGAGACATTTAGGAAGATGAAAAACATGTAAAGTCTAGTTAGTATCATCAAGAAGTAAAATTAGAAGTTAAAGAGGACAATGATTTCTTATCATTAAAATTAGCAAGTGTTACTTTCCTCCTGTGTACGACCAGAAATCTTTTTAAATAATGATGATGGAGTTAAGAAGTGTGGGTATTAGATATGTAACCATTATTCTCAAAGAATATGTTCTTTGTTTTTGAATTAGAAAAGTCAAGCTTCACATACACTCCTACAGTAAAGTGACAAGAATCTATAATGTCATTGGCACCCTCAAAGGAGCTGTGGAACCAGGTAAATGGAGCATTTGTTTGGCAAGTATTGGTGAATCAAATGTCATGTATCACTACTACTCTGGGTGCAGAATGAACTATGAATTCAAGTTGCTTCCCTAATGAAGCACACCCAAACACAGAGTAAGACTTTCTGGGTATTATATATCATAATATGTGCTGCAAGAAAAGAAACATGGAAGTTTGAGGATAGATGAGAGTGATAAGCTGAACTACTTATTTGTTGAAAAATAATTTATATAATATACTCTAATTACATTTCCCCTCTCTCATTTATCAACAGGTTCTCCACACCTTCCTATCCATATAGTTTCATGCCTTCTTTCTGCCTCCCTTTAGAAAACAAACAGGCAAGCAAACAAACAAACAAAACAAAACAAACAGAGTAAAAAAAGAAAATGAAGAAGCATGAGCAGTACATACACACATACACAGGTAGACACATACACTCACACACACACACACACACACACACACCTCAAAAACACAACATCAGAAAGTATAATATATAAGGAAACCATCAGAAAAGTTTAAAAAATGCCCAAACAAAGCAATATGAGACAAAACTATCACAAAATTACCAAAGAGTTTGTTTTCTGTTGGCTGTTTCCTGCCAGGCATGGCTCCTCCCTTAAGTGTGGTTTGTAAACATTGTGAGAATCAGTTAAAGAATTATACATATTTTATTATATCTTTAAATTCTTTAAAATTTGTGTTTGGTTTCTTAGGATTTAGTGGATTACTATTATATTTAGCATAAATAGTACAATTAAGTTGAACATATTTCTCACAAATATATTGCTTGTTTGATTTTCTGAGACAAGATCTCAGAGTAGATAGAGTAGGCTGGGTTTGGAATCAATTTTTTGTTATCTCCTCCCAAATGATGAAATTGTCATTATGTGTTGTACTATGCTATGAATAAACATATGCTCTTTCTTAAGAACCAAAAGTTTTAAAAAATTAAGGCTTATAAGTTCTACACTGCATATACATATGGACACACACACAAGCTGCTTCTTGGATCTTATTAGATGATTACTTTGTGCAGGGACTGTGGCAACCTTTGAAATTGGGGATTTGAGACACACAGAAATTAGGAAGTTGGTGATCATGATTTAAAAGAAGAATTTGACATTTAAGGATGATAAATATCTAATCAAATATGAAAAGATTGTCCCAAAAACTTTCAACCCAAGCATTTTCCTCTTTCTATAACAGACAGAAAATATCATAGAAGAAGAACATTTATTGATTGGGACATAGGATAGGACTAGAAAGTGGAGAGCTGTGTTCTCTCTGAAAATGATGGACACAAAGTGGCAACAGATATTACAGAATTGTTAGGAGGTAAACAGAGGTAATTTCAGATTTTCCTGTGATGCATATTACCTCAATAATACATTGAATTAATTTTTAAATCACATTCATAATTTCGCCAGATAGGTAAATCCAGCACTGAAATCTGAGCAACTAACCTATGTACCTAAGCCTTAGGAACTTTGGTATGTTTACTTTGAGTTGTGAATGCTTTTGAGTCATTTGCAATTTTGTTTGTTTGTGACCCTTGCTCTGCCAATGTGTAGATAGATATGTCATTCTTGGAGGTCACCGAGATGCCTGGGTCTTTGGTGGAATTGACCCTCAGAGTGGAGCAGCTGTTGTTCATGAAATTGTGAGGAGCTTTGGAACGCTGAAGAAGGAAGGTAAGAGAAACAACTAGGGAAAAACCAAATTCTGGAAATTTTAGTTTAATCTTTGGAAAAGTAAGTGTGGAAATATTATTTCAGGGGCTGGGAAGTAGCTCCATATTAGAACACAAGCCTTGTGTGTGCTGGAAGCCCTCTTCTTGATCTGCAGTACAGAATAGAAAACCATATAAATGAATATGAGCTCAACATGGTAAAAAAAGAACAATATCAGTGCAAACATTAATGTTGGTTGATTATATTTTACTATGTTTAAATAGTTTGTAAAATACTTTTTATATATTATCTGACAATCTGAAGTAAATCATATGGATATTTGTTGCTCTGTCAAGGTTTTTCTAGCCAAGGGTTTACTGGACATAGAAACAGAAGGAACATTGCCAAATCCTTTTTATAAGGCCACAGCCATCCTAATACCAAAACCACACTAAGACTCAACAAAGAAAGAGAATTACAGAACAATTTCACTCATGAACATTGGTACAAAAATACTCAATAAAATACAAACCAAATCTAAGAACATATCAAAAAGATTATCCACCATGATCAAATAGGCCTCATCCTAGAGATTCAGGGATGGTTCAACATAAAAGTCTCTTAGTGTAGTCCACCATATAAAGAATCTGAAAGAAAAAAAAAAAAACCACATGATCATCTCATTAGAGGCTGAAAAAGTCTTTGACAAAAATCTCACACTCCTTCATGACAAAAGTCTTGGAGAGATCAGAGATACAAGAAACATACCTAAATGTAATAAAACCAATATGCTGAAAGTCAAACAGCCAACATTGAATTGCATGGAGAGAAATTTAAAGCAGTTCCACTAAAATCAGACAAAAGACAAGGCCGTCCACTCTCCATAGCTATTCAATATAATACTTGAAGTTCTGGATAGATCAATAAGACAACTAAAGGAGATTAAGGGAATACAAATTGGAAAGAAAGAAAGTATCATTATTTAGAGATGCTATGACAATATACATAAGTGACCCCAAAAATTCTACCAGGGAACTCCTACAGCTGACAAACACCATTAGTGAAATGTTTAGATATATGATTAACTCAAAAAAATCAGTAGCTTTTTTTACATACAAATGATAAATAGGCTGAGAAAGAAATCAGGTAAACAAAGCCCTTTATAATAGCCACAAATAATATAAATTATCTTGGAGTAATTCTAACCAAGCAAGTGGAAGACCTGTATACAAGAACTTCAAGCCTTTGAAGAAAGAAATTGGAAAAGATAACAGAAGATGAAAAGACCCCTATGCTCATGGGTTGGTAGTATTAACATATTAATAATGGCCATCTTACTGAAATCAGTCTACAGATTCAACATAACCCCCACAAAAATTCCAATACAATTTTTTTAAACCCTGAAAGAACAATACTCAACTTCATATGGTAAAGCAAAAAACTCAGCTAAAATATCCTGTGCAATAATAGATCTTCTGGAGGTATCACGACCCCTGATTTCAAACTCTACTGTGGAGCTATAGTAATAAAAACTTCACGTTACTGGCATAAAAAATAGATAGTTGTATCAGTGGAATTGAATCAAAGATCCAGAAGTAAATGCACACACCTATGGACACCTGATCTTTAACAAAGAGGCCAAAATTACACAATGGAAAAGAAAGCATCTTCAACAAATGGTGCTTGTCTAACTGAAGGGTGGCATGTAGAAGAATGCAAATAGATCCATATCTATCATCCTTCACAAAACTCAATACTAAGTGGATCAAAGACTTCAAAAATAAACCAGGGTACACTGAACCTGATCAGTGAGAAAGTGGGGAATACCCTTGAAGGCATTGGCACAAGAGACAATTTCCTGAAGGGAATACCAATAACACAGCAACTAATATTGACAATTAATAAATGGGACATAATGTAACTGAAAAGCTTCTGTAAGGCAAAGGACACTATAATAGGACAAAATACCAGACTACAGAATGGCAAAAGATCTTCAGCAATCTTACATTGCACAGAGGGCTGAATTCCAAAATATACAAAGAACTCAAGAAACTAAACATGAGAAAACTAAATAAACCAATTACAAAGTGAAATACAGACCTAAGCAGAGAATTCTCAGAAGAATATCAAATGGCTAAGAGATGTTCAACATCCTTAGCTATCAGAGAAATGCAAGTCAAAATGGCTCTGAGATTCCATCTTACACCTGTCAGAATGGCTAAGATAAAAAACACAAGAGATGGCTTATGCTGGCAAATTTGTGGAGCAAAGATATCACTTCTCCATTGCTGGTGGGAGTGCAAAATTGCACAGCTACTTTGGAAATCAATATGGTGGTTTCTCAGAAAATTTAATCTATGTACCTCAAGACTAAGCTATACCACTCTTGGACATATACACAAAGGATGCTCAATCATACCACAAAGACACTTGCTCAACTATGTTTATAGCAGCTTTATTTGTCAGAGTTAGAACCTGGAAACAACTTAGATATTACTCAAATGAATTGATGAAGTGTGGTACATTTACACAATGGAGTACTACTCAGCTGTTAAGAACAATGGCATTATAGAATTTGAAGGCAAATGGATGGAACTAGAAAAAAGTCATCCTGGGTGAGGTAACCCAGACCCAGAAAGACAAACAGGATATGTACTCACAAATGGATATTAGCCTTAAAGTAAAGGATAACTATGCTACAATCTGTAGACCCAGGAAGTCTAACAAGAAGGGCTCAAGGGGTGGGGGGCACTCAGATCTCTCTGGGAAGGAGAAATAGAAGAGATTTCTTGGAGAGACTGGGGACAAGTAAACATCATGGATCATGTTGTAGTGTGGATGGAATGGGACAGTTTTGAAAGGAATGTGTGGAAAGGGGTTGCATTTTAGGCTTCCGACAATAACCTGGGGCAAGGGAAACTCCATGAATCTCCAAGGACGCTCCAGCTAATACTTATAGCAAGAGTGGATACATAGCCTGAACTGGCCATCTCTTGTAACTAGGTGAGACTTCCAGTGGAGGGATTGGGATATCAATCCAGCCACACAGTCTTCAATATACAACCTGTCCTGCCTATGGGATATGTTGGGACAAGGGTGATGCAGAGACTGTGAGAGTGACCAACCAGTTACTGGTCCAGCCTGAGACCCAGTCCATGAGACTGAGCCCACCCCTGACACTACCTGGAGTGCCAGAACCCAGAGGCTGGATGGTTCAGAGACCTAGGAGTGAACCAAACGTGACTGGTGAAAAAAATGATGCCAAATGATATTCTACTACACTCAAAGATTTGTGCCTACCCCACCTGTCATCAGAGTTGTTTCATTTAGTTACTGATGGAAACAGATGCAGAGATTCACAGCCACACATTAAGCTGAGCTCAGGAATCCTACTGAAGAGAGGGAGGAAGGATTATAAGAGTCAGAGTAGTCAAGGACCTTACAAGAGGATCTACAGAATCAACTACCCTGGGTTCACAGGAGCTCAGAGTCTGAACCGACAACCAGGGAACCCATATGGGACTTATCTACACCCTCTACATATATAGGACAGTTTTGTAGCTTGGCCTTCTTGTAAGACTACTAACAGTGGGTTCAGGGGCTGTCTCTAACTCTTTGATTGGCTTTTGAGAACCTACTCTTTATACTGGATTGCCTTGCCCAGGCTTAATACAAGGGAAGGTGATTAGTCTTACTACAACTTTTTAATATCCATGGAAGGTGTGCCCTTTTCTGAACAGAAACAGAGGAGGAGTGGATTTGGAGGCAGGGTTGAGGTGAGGAGAAGGGAATGAGAGAAGATGTAGGGGAAACTGAGGTCAGGATGTAAAGTAAATAAATTTATAAATAAAAAAGGAAAATAATACATAAATACAAGCTAAATAACGTCAATAAATTAGTAATAATAGCAGTGCAAACATTAATGTTGGTTAATTTTTTAAATTATTTTTAATTAGTTTATAAAATATTTATATGTTATCTGACAATCTGAAATAAGTCAATTGGTTTTTTTCCCTGTCAAGGATTTCCTGGTCAACAACTGGGGGAGACAATCCCATGTTCCTTCATCCATCATGACACCTCAGGTCACCTGTACTATGTAACTCAGGAGAAAAAGGATCTAACTAGAAAAATTTTTATGGTTCTTCCAAGTGGGCCTCTGTCCTAAACTAGATGTCCACATCATCTTATTCCCCTTCATATTCTTACCACCATTAAGTAAGTCTTTAGAATCTTCAAATGATATATTAAAATTTAAGCAAAAGGAGATAGTTGTGGGGATTTTTTTGCAGAAATATTTTTAATTAAGAAATATTTTGTGTGTCCTTTAGAGTTTATTTTAATCCATTCTTTGTGAGTTTCCTAAAATGTGTGTTTTTTTAATCATTACCACTCTTCCCCAACTCTTCGCCTCTCACCCACATTTGTGCCATATTTTTAGCCTATCAAGACCAACTTGTGCTGCCTAAATATTCTTGAATGTGTAGCCTTCTCTTGGAGCATGGTTCACTTAGCAGGAACTACATTCTTAGAGCAATGTAGATGTAACTAACCGTTTTATTAAATAAGAAACACAGAGCCAAGGTAAAGATAAAAACCCAAGAGGTCAGAGTTAGGAGCTTACCCGCGTGCTGCTGGCTAGCTTCTTCCGCCAAGAAACCTCTCCGAAAAGGAGCTACTTCCTGTGCGTTTAACTTATATAGAGTTCTGGTTCTTCCTTCTCATTGGTTGTAAACCCAACTACGTGGCTGTCTCATCACTGCCTCTCTGTACAGACCTCCAGGTCTATGGTTGGTAATGAGATTAAGGGCGTGTGTCTCCAATGCTGACTGTATCCTTGAACACACAGAGATCTACCTAGTTCTGCTTGCTGAGTACTGGGATTAAAGGCGTGCACCACCACCGCCCTGGCTTTCCCTATGGTTTGCTAAATAACTCTGACCTCTGGACAACTTTATTTATTAACATACAAATAAAATCACATTTCAGTACAAATAGAATACCACTATAGAGCAAACTTTCCAACCCTCTCCCAGAAGCTATCAGTTGCCACTGGCTCCAAGGTTTAGGGTGCAATTTTCTGCTCAGATTCCATCTGTCTGTTGGGATATGGTCTGGCTTGGTAGGTTTATAATCATTACATATAGAGATCCATTCATTTATTCTCTTAACAGAGTCTTCAAACAAGGTAACTGGGTTCTGCACAGTGTAGGCCATATATGTGTATATATGTATAATGTTTACATACATATATGTATACATTTATTTATTGTGTATGTGCACATGCATGCATATCACAGAGTGTGTGGAAATCAGAAGACAGCTTATAGAAGTCTGTTTTTTCTTTCAATGTGGATTCCAGGGATCAAACTCATGTTGTTAGGCTTGGCAGCAAGTACATTTACCAGCAGAACCATCTCACAGCCCTTAACTATTAATCAACAACAAGAAAGCATGTTTACTTTGCGTGCTATATTCCAAGAAACTGTTTACATATGTCATCTATTTTGATGCCACAGCAACCATGGAGACATTTTCCATTTTCCATATTCTGTCCCCATTTTACATATATTAACCTAGGTTTTTATAGGTAATGTGTGACAGAGGTCGAAGACTGGATTTGGTACATTGAAAACTCCTGTTGTCTCTGTTCAAAATAAAAGCTGCACCATTTACATTTTAACAAACACAATTTGGGAGATGGGTGTTTACATAGTTCATGAACTTGGTTATGTTTAACCTCATTACAAAAGGTTTCATGATTTCACAAGAAAATTTCTACAATGAATACAAATCCACATTGTCATAGCTATGGGATATGATCAAAGAATGATAAAGAATGAATGGTTAGGGAATTTAATATTACTGTAACACACTGGACAATAAGAAAACATTGTATTCAACAGTTATAAGGAAAACATGCTTAATAAATACACCAAATATTTATTAGAATTACAAGAACCTGATAGCATTTACTAAATGCTTCATAAACAGTATTCCATTTAATGCTCCTGACAGTCAAAAGGTGTCTCTTCTTTGCTCTGCTATTCTGGTTTTTAGATGAAGACATGAAGGCTTAGTTTGTATTGAACAATCTCACTTGCATCTGGGAAGTGAGAAAATCAGGTTTAAAACCATATCTTTCTTCAATTCCAGGGGCAGTGTTTATTACCTCGAAATCATAAATTCTACTTATCAAATTGCATGGCTTTCAATATCAATAGATGTTGCTATCTCAAAATAAGCCATTGATAACCAATTTTACATGAAAGTAGAGAAAAAAATCACAGAATCAGATGGCCTTGAGGTATGGATGATGTTACTGCAGAATAACTTGGTAGGATTCTACATAGTTTCTCACAGTTCTGTCTACCTCTGCAGCAATGACGGTACCTGTGGCTTCTCTGTCTGTCAGGCATCTGCAGGTCACTGTGGTTTCCTACTCATGGCCAATTGTAAAACATTTGGAATATCTCATGACATCCTGTGGATTTCTTTCTCTACATTCTTTTTGCCATTAAAGTATACTATTTGATTTTTAGTTGAATCCATGTTTAAAACACACAAAAAGAAATTGTATAAGCAAGGATGTGATCCACAGTCCTACTTTCTAAGTGGAAAAAAACCCCAGCACTTCAGGTTTTCCCATCTTGTAGACTTCTCCATGTCTTGGGTGTATAATATACTTTGCCAGCATTTATGTGTTATCCACATGTATTTTAGGATGGAGGCCTAGAAGAACTATTCTGTTTGCAAGTTGGGATGCAGAAGAATTTGGCCTTCTTGGTTCTACTGAGTGGGCAGAGGTAGGTTGACAATTTGCTTCTATATAAATGACAAAACAGTTAGGACTTTATTTTTGTGAAGCTTGGAGAAATAACAAATGATTCCAGTCAGGCAATGCTTAGAGTTTGTCTAAAACATCTCTGTTGTGTGTCCAACCTTTTGATATCGCAGCATAATGTCCTGTAGACAAAATTCATTCTAAATAATCACACAATCAAGTTATTCTTAAGAGTCACCGAATGACAATCATTTCATAATGTTTACAATTTTGTATTGGACTGCATTGATACCTATACTTGACTGCATATTGCCCACAGGACAGGTTGGACATGCCTGATTATCCCAAAGGATAACTTCATTGCTCAAAAATCTACAAGAGGGCAAGAAGATCACTCAGCTGATAAAGGCACTTCCTGCCAAGCTGACGATTTGAGTCCAATTCTTGGGACCCAGATGGTGGGAGGAGAGAGCTGAGAGCTGCAATCTGTCTTCCTACCACCACATATGTGTCATGGCATGGATCCTCCCATAGCATGCACACAAACACTAAATCAATCAATAAAAGTATAATAAATTTTTAAAACTCAGCAGAAATTATCTTAAGAATTCGGTTTTATTTGAATTTTGAGAAACACCTAATGTCAACTATTGCAACTAATTTATCTTTATGTTTTGATAGTGCAATACAGTAAATAAATCAGTGTACTGTGTAGCATGAATCCTAGAAGGTCTTATTAATAAAATCAAACCTCAGCCAGGTATTGGGGTGAACACTGGAAGGTCAGAGAGACAGAACGAGCCACAGCTAACCTCACCTGGCAAACTTCTCAGCTGGTCTTGCTTCCTCAGACTGGAGGCCTCTGAGTCTTCATCTAAAATGGGTCTCAGCTGAACTGCTGCTAGAAGCCTGAATGCTTAACCAGGCCAAATGCTTCTCCAGGCCAAATGCCTCTCCAGGGCAAATGCCTCTCCAGGGCAAATGCCTCTCCAGGGCAAATGCCTCTAGTTTCTGGTCCTCACGTCTTATATACCTTTCTCCTTTCTACCACCACTCCCTGGGATTAAAGGCTTGCTTTCTGGGATTAAAGGTGTTGTCACCATGCCTGGCCGTTTCCAATGTGGCCTTGAACTCATAGAGATCCAGAGGGATTTCTGTCTCTGGAATGCTAGGATTAAGGGCGTACGCTACCACTGCCTATCCTCATGTTTAATATTGTGGCTGTCCTGTTCTCTGACCCCAGATAAGTTTATTAAGGTACACAATATTTTGGGGAACACAATACCACCACAGTACTGAACACCAAATACAAAAAAAGAACATGGAAGTTTCTAATGGGTTTCTTCCATACCACTCAAAACAGGTTTAGGTGCTAGTTCACAATGAGCCCTCAGTTTCTATAGTAAGGCCTGGTTTACATTTATCTTCTTATCCCCTCTCTATTAAATATGGCAGACAGTGAGGCAGACAGAGTATTTACCAGGACCCCTAAATAATAACTCCATCAGAATTTAATATTGGCTTGGAGTGACAGAACAGTAAATACATGCAGCATTGCTATCTGCTCCGCCAGCTTCCTCTTGTTGCTCGAATGCTCATGTGACTCCTGTTAAACATAAGCCTTACAGGTTTCTCTGAAAACTTGCTGAATTCCTGTTGTTCAAGGTGAAGTTTTTCTCCACAGAAAAGTTTTATCCTTGTGTCAGGCAAACCTATGAATATTTCAGGAAGTAGTTTGCGTCTATAGAATTGTTATTGTTATTGTTATTATTATTATTATTATTATTATTATTTATTTTTGGTTTTCAATCTTGTTATATAGCCCAGGATGCCCTGGACCTCCCACAATCCTCCTGTCTCGACCCCTGAACCACTACATTGTGATCATATTGTCTTTTATCATCCAGAGTTGCATAGACTTTCCTTATTTTCTTCCTTACAATCAAAATTCTCAGGAAAAGCAATGTTTTAGAGACTCAAAATGTCTTAGTAGCGCTTTGCCACACTTCTTAGTTCTAAAAGTGTGCAATCAGCCAAATTACCAGTAGGTGGCAAAATACTACAAGAGAAATTGGCTTCATGGTCAGATTTCCTTTGTAAATTTCCTGACCACTAAATGTAAACAGCTCATTCCTTGTGAATCCCAGAAATCATCGCTGCTTAAATAATGACAGTATTTTTTAAAGTATATTTCTACTGAAAAGACTCCTAGATTGATGTTTACTGAGAAAAATTATGAGGTATGGTTGTGCATGTTCAAAACCCCAACTGCCTTCTCAGCTACAGTGTGTGTTCATGCTTTCAAATGTAGTTTCAAAACTGTTGCTCTTGTTTCTCACTGGCAACCACTGTAGAACTTCCTTAAACCAACTTTCTTTTGTTACTTTTATATGCCAAACTTGTGGGACACATGATCCACCTTCATTCAAACATCTACATTCAAAAAGGGCAGATGGGTTTTGGGTCAGAGGCAATCATATAACGCTTATAGCTTTTCTTTTATTTATTTGTTTGTTTTTTAATATCTTATTATAGGAACATTCCAGACTCCTCCAAGAACGTGGTGTGGCTTATATTAATGCTGATTCTTCCATAGAAGGTGAATATTGTTGGCTTCAATAGAGAACATATTATTACACTGGAGATAACAATTTAGTAGAAGAATTGTATTCTAGTACAGAATTAACATGGGGTTAGAATATGTGTGGCTGTTTTCACACCATTTCCCTTGATTCAGGGCTGACTGCATGAGTGACTAAGAGACATTCCCTCACTCTGTATTGCAGTGCTGGTCCAGGAAGGCAGTATTCCTTACTTTGCCTCCTCTATCAGACTCTCTTAAATATGGTGACAATTACCTGTTGAATGCTTAAGTCATGAACTTGAAGAATCTTTTACTTTTGAATGATGTATGATATTTAAATATAGAGAATGGAGAGATGACTAACCCAGCAAAAGCACTTTCAGGCAAGCCAGACAAACCTAAGTTGTATCCTAGGAACCCATTTAAAGTTGGACAGTGAGAACTGACTCCATAAAGTTGTATTCTGACTTTCACATGTACACAATCACACACACACATGCACACGCACACACACACACACACACGCACATACACAGTATAAATTTACCATGCCAACATGGTAACGTAATGTCTTGATGGAGTCACATTGGCATTTACATTTTCTTCTTCATCTGCATTTCTGAGTATCATTGTTTCAAAGTTTAGCCTTCTTGGTGTAGGTCAGTTCCCCTTCCTCATCTCAGTTAATGGACAATGGAAGTGCCATTGAGAACAGACTGCCATCTCCTTTGTTTGTGACTTTAAGGTGTGTGTGTGTGTGTGTGTGTGTGTGTGTGTGTGTGTGTTTGAATTTGTTTACCTCTAAAGAAAGTACCTATCTCAAAGGCTTTTATCATGCTTTTAAAATGAATTGGGGTTTGCAAACTACATGATATCTGACATGCATACAGTGACTTCAGAATCTCCAATGTGATTATCATTCTTTCCTTACATAAATCATATGTTCTGGGATCTAGTTATAGCACAGTGACAAAGAGGTTACCTAGCATGCTCCATGTCCTGCATTTATTTTCCTACATTATAAAAATGCAAGTACAAATATGATCATATGGCACATGTGTGCATTATAGAATAAATACTCCAAGTAAGTATTTCAAATAATGCAAAATGATGTTGCTATCTTTATTGATAGATTCAAACATTTGACTTGTTTGATATTAGTACATCACTGGCCTTAGATAACTATGTCATATGTGGAACTGGATCATAATTTTTTTAGGATCAATACAAGTACACATAGGTGCAGTGTGATTGAGATACCACATATCTCATTTGATATTGTATTTTTTTGGTTAGATGTTCATTTCTTAAGAGATAAAATAAACCACATATTTTTGAATTTATGTTAAAATGCAGTCATATACATATAACAAAACAACATGTTTTATATTTTCAATGATTTTGTTAATAATAGAGTTTATAAAATTAAAAAATTAAAAGCAATACATAAACAACTCTTAATGTCCTCTCCAAAAGAACTGTCATCTTCAAATCCTGTTTCAGTCTCCTGAGTGTTGGATTTGCAAGCCTGCACTAGTCAGCCCTCAGTGACATGGATCCTTTAATTTGAGAATAAAAAATATATAATATTCCTGGAAGGAATCTCATGCTATGGACACATACGCATAGGCTTCTCTCTAACAGTCCATTTGGAGGAAAGCAAGTGTTTCTGTCATGTGGGTTCTCAGACTATTTAGCTGATACATATACCAGAAGTGATTTAGATGTTGTCTTAATCACTTTCCATTTAAGTGGTATATAATGTAACCATCATGTGATTTAAGTACTTATATTACCTCTATTGTGCAAAGAGGAAGCTATGACTCGGAGAAGTTAAATAACTTCCCGCAGGTCACCTGCTAGGGAAAGGTTGAACTCAGAGCCACCCTAAATATTATGCTTTTTACCTCCTGTTAGTTCTTACAGGACATTGGTATTAAGTTACAGATAAATGGTTCTAGATCCATCTTTTCACTCAGAAAACATTATATAAAACTTCCATATGTGTCGGGGTTCGTCCCTGACCTGTCCAACAGTTCTTGAAGAAAGGAGTGAGGAATTGAGAAATGCTAGATAGGAAAAAAAATACAGATGTAGATGAAGAAAAAGACAGAAACACAGGATAGCTTTGGAAGGGCTCTGGGTCTATACCCAGTCGCCTCAAGTTTTTCTTAATGGGCTTTTTATACACTAGCAAGGAGAGAGGAAAAAGATCTCCCGCTTTCAAGATCAAGGTACAAAGTACAAACAAGTGTAGATTCCCCCCCCCTTTAATCCTCTAAACACCTGGTAACCATGCCTTATGGCAAAGCATCTTGTAATTTGGCCTTGAAGCATAATACACCTGGTAACCATGTCTTTGGCCAAACCATCCTGTGCAGCCTTATGGGACAAAGCAAACTCTGATTCTCTGACCTTGAGTCAAAAGGGAAACAAACCACAAGTTGGAATCTTTGTGGGTTCCACAAAAATATGCTGGATATACATTGAGTTACTACCCTTATAATGCAACAACCACAACAAATCCCTTAATGAAAAAGAAAACAGTGACAAAAAACAAGAGGAGCACTTCTGTGGTCTATTCAATAGAACAATTACATTTCAGTTCTGCAGCTGATATTGCAGCAAGTATCTTTTTATGTACATGCACTTTTCTATATGAAGTTTCAAGTTCATAGAGAGCTGCAAATAGAATTCTTTGGTCCTAAGTATAGAGCATTTAAATTGCAATAAATGACTTCAAACCATTTCCCTTTAGCACTCTCATATAAATACATGCATGTATCAAAAATTACATTTCTATTTATATATCTATCCTTCTATATTTTTTGAGATAGAGTTCTTACTTTGTAGTCCTGTCTGACATGGAGCTCCTGAAAATCCTGTTTCAGTCTCCCAAGAGTAAGAAAGGAGGGCAGTAGCTAGTATGGAGTGGATACAATGCACAGTGTCACATAGAGGAGTGAAGGAGATCACTCAGAAAATGTAACATGAGTCCAAAACATGAGATACTTCATTTCATATTGCATTTTTTGGTTAGATGTTCATTTCTTAAGAGATAAAATAAACCACATATTTTTGAGTTTATGTTAAAATGCAGTCATATACATATGTGAAGAAGTCATGCTGATATGATGTAGAACACTGATCCAGACTGAGGGAACTGTATTTGCAAAGACCTTAAGGCAGAGGTCTTGGGTAGAGTAGGATGTGAAGATTTGGACAGATAGCCTACAATTTAGCTCTCTTCCCAACCTCAGGCCTAGTTTCAGCTTTGTCAGTGGCAAAGACATTGGATTTTTACATTAAGATGGAGAACATTAGAGAGTTTTCATTAACTGTATGTTTGAAGGGATCTTTCTGTATAGAGTTCAGCAACAATCTTTGAATAAATAACAGAAACAAAACAAATAAACCATTCTATCCCTTCCTTCTATTTCAGGAAACTACACTCTAAGAGTCGATTGCACACCACTGATGCACAGCTTAGTGTACAACCTAACAAAAGAGGTAAAGAGAAAGACAAACCATCTTAGGAATACTGGAAATGATACTTTCTTGGGGTGCAATTATTATGTTACACATTGATATTGTTTATAGCCAACTTTATTTTCCTGAACTGTCACAGTTAACCAACCTTTTCTCCAGATACTACTTCCCATCTCCCTAACCTCTGTGAGGCAGCTTTTAGGCTGCATTCTGTCTACCATTCCCAGTTTGATAATAAGTAAACACACCTTTCAAAGCAGTCACTAGAGTCACACAGTTGCTTAAACTAAAGTTTAATTCCTATACTCTATAACTGCTTTAAACCCCCTTTATGGTGAAATCAATTAACTCAGAATGTAGGAAAAACAGTGTCTTAAGTGAAAATGCAGAATCATTTTGTGACAAAGACTAGAAGATGCCTTATAGATGCCTTCTTATCTTTTGCCTTGTACTCCAACCTGTGGGCCCATCAAGATGGCCTGACATGCTTTCTAACTCTCTTAGCAGCAACAGATACTGAAGGTGGTTGAGAGGCCGTACCAACACTTCTATGTGAAAGGCTGTTTTAAGAAAGGGTCTTGATAGGTAGTCCAGATTTATCTGGACTTGAGCTCCAGATCTTCCTGTCTCAGCCTCCAGAGTGCTGGAATTACAGGAGTGTACCATCATTCCAGCTGCATGACAGATTTTTGAGACTCACCTGGAATGTACTGCAAAAACCACTTTTGGGGGAGAGCATTTGCTCTTATTTACAAAGGTTTACTTGATAAACTGATAATTTAATACAGTATTATACCTTTAAATGTATGCTTCTTAAGAAAATGGAGGATGAATTTGTGTGAGTGAAACAATTTTTTTCTTTATTCATATTTTATATTTGAAGATGCTGATATATCTTCTTATTCTCTTCCCATGCTAGAAAAATCTAATTTGTGTCTGAATAATTATTTATAGATACATTTGTTTCAGTATATAGTACAGTGACTTCTATATTTTTGTATAAAAACTTTAAATAGTGTAGGTGGTCAATAATTTTTTGAGTTGACCTTTCTGAGAACTAGTATACTGGACAGTTATTAAGTATGAATTAAAATATTGTATAATTCTTCCACTGAACCTAAATAACTTTGAAACCTTAGTTATGCTTAGCTTATCAAATATTCCTTATACAACTTGATATATTCTAATTCTAAAATTCAATAATAGGTTATGCTTCACTCTTTTAAGTTTCTTTTTTTTTGAGGCAAGGTTTCTCTGTGTGGTTAGACTAGGCTGGCCTTGAACTCACAGAGATCACCTGGCTCTGCCTCCCAAGTGCTGGGATTAAAGGCATGTGCCACCACCACCCAACATCTCTTTAAGCATGTGACACCACTGCTTGGCCTCTCTTTTAAGTTTTATACCAAAACAACAACAACAACAACAACAACAACAACAAAAAACCAGATAATAAGTTTCAAGCCCAGTGTTTAGCACAACTACAACAAGCAATCAATTAAAAAATACCATTAACTACATTGCATTTTGTTATGTTATTTAATGACTTTGTTACATATCATGTAAGATTTCAGCAATCCTACTGACAAGAAGCAATATTAACAGGAATATTTCCATTAGTAAGTTTGTTCCATATGTTTATTTACAGGAGTAGCAGAAGTATATGATTTTGAGAGTAGTTTCCTTCTGTCTTTGAAAACAGACCTATGATTGTTCTTCCACAGACAATGACTTGTGACTTGCTATTAGTTTGTTGAATTCTTTTCTATGCACTCCGCATCTTCACACTTGCAACTACACATGCACAGACATTTTCCCTTCAGAAATTTCTTAATGTAACTGTAAAATTCCTGTGCTGGGCATTGAACCCAAAGCCTCCAACATACCAGAAAAGCATTCTCACACAGCACCACACAGCAGTCCCATAGTTCACACCAATTCAAATGTAGAGATCCCATCTCTTGTTTTGCTGTAATGTAGTTTCACTCTCCACTTTCTCATTGAGGGACATTTAAGTTTATGCATCAGATTTGTGACTATTCTTGTCTTTTTACACGTGTAGCTGCAAAGCCCGGATGAAGGATTTGAAGACAAATCTCTTTATGACAGCTGGAGAGAAAGGAGTCCTTCACCAGAATTCAGTGGAATGCCCAGGTACACAAACAACCTAGCCATCTTACACAGTTTGGTTGTTCTGTGGATTGTTTTATAAATAAAGGGTACTTTTTTTTCAATTTTTAGTAAAAAGTAACTTTCAAAATGCTTTGACTGCTGACAAATGAATGCAGTGGTTAGATTTGCAATAAAATATTACCCTGTGTTTTGAAATTAAATCTATGAGTTTCAAAAGCTGATTTTTGAACAAGCTGCATTGCATACAAGAGGCAACAGTCAAGATTCTAAAGACATTGGCTCTTCAAAGTACACTGTAAAAAATAAATTTTAAATTTTTGAAAGGAAAGGGAGGACAATGGTGCCCATAAGGATACATGATGCTTGTACATGGTACATGTAAAAAGTTACAATGGAGCCGGTTGTTGGTGGCTCACGCTTTTAATCCCAGCACTCGGGAGGCAGAGGCAGGCGGATCTTTGTGAGTTCGAGGCCAGCCTGGGCTACCAAGTGAGCTCCAGGAAAGGCACAAAGCTACACAGAGAAACCCTGTCTCGAAAAACCAAAAAAAAAAAAAAAAAGTTACAATGGAGAAAAAGAAAGACAATTCCTGTAAAATATCTATCCCATGTCTGTCTATAGTTATTAATTTTCCTGAATATTATGCAGTTAACAAATATTTTGTTTACTCTGATAAATTATAACTATGACTGTGTGGCTATGTCTTTACATGCAAGAAAAGGGAAATAAGTATTCAATAGTTTGTAAATGCAGACATCTACAGTGTCAATAACTTAAAATGATCAGGTAGAATTCATTTTGTTCTAATTATCTGAAAATGTACAACAGAAACAAATGAAGCAAATAGTTTGAAGGAAAGTATTTTCCAACTTCCAGAATCCTTAAATAAATCTGTGACTTATAAGAGTGCCACTCCATAGAATTGTATTACAGAGGAAGCACATTTTCAGAACTGGAGTCAATATCCTACTTGAACTATATGTCTAAGGCTATCATATTTGTAATGGTACAACTAGAATTTAGCAATTGACATTTGATCTTCATAGGATGAACATGGCACTCTAAACTAATTCTACTAACTTTATCTCTGAAAGGATTAGCAAGCTGGGGTCTGGCAATGATTTTGAAGTGTTTTTCCAAAGACTTGGAATTGCTTCAGGCAGAGCACGATACACTAAAAATTGGGTAAGTCTAAATCAATGAATTCTTAAGGATTAAGTGTGGGTGTGTTTTTAACTAAGTTAATAAATTTTACTTCAAAGTACTTCTGGCATAGAGGGAGGATTGGAAAGCCAGTTAGCTGACTCACTGACTGGTTGCCTGTCTGTTTTTCGTAGCCTGTCTTCACCTTCCACTTGGCGCTCATACCGCTTCCTGCAGTCTAGAGCTTCCATGATCTCCCTTAAATGTACTCTGTTGTATTTATTTGGTGACTCAATATTCACTTCCTCATTTAAGTTAGTGAGAATTATCTTGGATTCATCTTTCCCAGTTTTCATTCAAAATTAATCCAAATCAGCAAGACCTAGCAGTATTTGGATTTTTGCCTGTTATTGCAGCTCAGATCATCAAATAAATAACAAATCTCTGAAAATATTGGTATAATACAACAAAATCATACGCCATTTTCCATTTCCTTTCTTGTTGTGTTAGATCAATTTTTAGTTTTAAGTTTTAAAATTGTATATTTTCTAAAATCTTTAAGTAGTTCTATGAAAGCTTATAGCTAGAGATTTTTTATTTTTGTGTTCAAACCACCCCTGAGTTTTGTTTTACAGTGAAAAGTCTTCTGTCCTTTTAATTTTTTTCTAATTCTCACTTACTTCAAGGTTTGTAAGTAATAATTTATGTCTACTTTTTATTTTTCAGATTTATGTTAGCAAGAAAAGAATGTCATAGTTATGGTCTTATTTAGGGTTATGATTGCGGTGATGAAAGCCCATGACCCAAGCAGCTTGGGAAGGACTATTCAGTATTGAAAGATGTTAGGGCAGGAACCTATAGCTATGAGTTGATGCAAGGCCGTGGAAGAGTGTTTCTTACTGGCTTGCTTGTTCAGTCCAGAGATGGCACCACCCACAATGGTTTGGGCCCTTATCCATCAATCACTAATTAATAAAAAAATGCCTTACAGGTTTGTCTACAGCCTGATCTTAGGGAGGCATTTTATCAATCAAAGTTCCCGCCTCTTAGATGGCTCTAGCTCATGTCAACTGACATAAAACCAGCCAGTACAATTATTAAAATACAAGAGAGACTTTATTTAAGATGATTTCAAACAGGGATATAGTCACAGCGAAAATAGATTAGACCCAACTCTGATTTCCCATTGTACTCCAATCCTGAAGCCAGATGGTATTATTCAGACAGCAGTGAATGTTTGTAAGTCTTTGGTAATGATTTTTGCAGTCAGAATGAAACTCTTCCATTATTAATAATGCCCGAGTCGCTGTCTCTTCAGCATAGTACTAAATGAAGTGTTCTTTTATATCAGTAACAAAGGAGTATACTGAGAAAAGGTCAAGACATCAGTCAGCAGTTCACTGGGTGAAAAGTCCTCAGTTTTCATATACACAGCTTCCTTGCACCAGATTGAGCATTACTTCTCTCATCAGTAAGACTCCAGGTTCACTGCGGTGTCCTCACTGCTTGGTTCCTCCACTGTGCAGCATGCCTCTTTTCAGAGGTTCTTCTGTGGAACTTTCAGTGATAAATGATTTGACATAGTCACCTATATTCTATTCTGTAATATTACTTCACTGGTCTAATAATTCCCCAAATCTCTTCTTCAATACTCTCTCTTCTAATGCAGCATTGTATAGTCCATTCTTTGAACTCTCAACGCATTTCCCTATCTCTTGTATTCTTTTGTTGACTGGCAGCTCTCTTGAGTGTCTCCCAAAGAATATTTTCACACTAATTTTTTTTGCAGCATGTGTACATGTATTTTTATTTGCACATAGCTAAAGTAGCACGTTACTAAATTCCAAATTCCTAAGTTTCCATGGTTCCTGTCCATCAGTGATCAAACTTAATAATATCCACAGTAAACACCACATTGTGGGTCTTGTTATGAGCTATCTTACAAGAGGTATATTCTCCTTTTTCCTTATAGAAAACAAACAAAGTCAGAAGCTATCCACTCTATCACAGTGTCTATGAAACATACGAGTTGGTGGAAAAATTTTATGATCCAACATTTAAATATCACCTCACTGTGGCCCAGGTTCGAGGAGGGCTGGTGTTTGAACTGGCCAATTCTTTAGTGCTTCCCTTTGACTGTCAAGATTATGCTGTAGCTCTGAAAAGGCATGCTGAAAATATCTACAACATTTCAATGAAGTATCCACAAGAGATGAAGGAATATATGGTATCATTTGGTATGTTGAAATTTATCTTTCAAATTCACTTTTCTGTTTCTAATGATTTCTTATCATTGTTTCTATTGCACCAGGTAAGATCTTTTTAAAAAATATGTTTATAATTACATAGATGTGCTACAACATATAAATACCTCATAAAATAAAAAATGACTTCCTATATTGTTCGCACATCTTTAATTGTACATAAATCGTGCGGTTTTTTTCCTTTATAGAAATGGTGCTTTCATATCTTGCACTGGCTGGTGTTAAACTTCCGAGCTGGAGTGACCCTCCTGCTTCAGCTCCCTGAGTGCTGAGACTGCAGGCATTACCAACATTTCTGCTTTAGAAATCATCTTCTTAAAGCTTTTGGTAATTTGGATTTCCATTTCAGATTCACTGTTTTCTGCAGTAAATAATTTTACAGAGATTACATCTGAGTTCAACAAGAAACTTCAAGACTTAGACAAAAGCAAGTATGTCATATATTATATTGGATTTATTTGTATATATTTAATTATATGTTAGATATAATTGAAATAATACAGATTTACATTTTTGTTGCAGAAATAGCTTGGGAAATTCCTTTGTTTTCTGTCTTCACTCTAATATGTCCTGTTCAGGGTTTTGTATCATTCAGAGATTGTATTTCTTACATGTATTGGAACTAGACCGCAGTGCCTCCTTCCTGCCAGCCTCTTACATAAAACTTACATTGACTCCAACATGCTTTGGTTTCACTTGTTCCTTTTTCACTCCTGTGCATCATAATCCAAACTCGATTCCTTTGTTCTTGGAGTGATCTTCTCTCTACTTATGCTTGAAATCATTATGTCCACACACACATGACCATTTTCATCTCCAGTAAAAAAAAATTCAGTTTATCAGGGATAATAAATACTGTGAAGTCATTATTTTTAGAAGTGCTAAACAAATGGGAATAATTCTGTGTAAAACCAAAACCATAAACAGAATTTGACAAATTTTACAAAATTCACTGGTTAATTGTAAAATTATAAACTTCACTAAACTGATCCTTAGTTTATGACATAGAGTTATAACCCTGTATAATGTTCAGGATTGCTCTGAAGTTAAACTTACTATAAAAGCATTTACAAGAGCGAGGGACTATTACATGCTACTATTATTAAAAGTAATATAAAATGAAAATCTAGATAAATTAGTGGATGAAACAACTATTTATTAAAACTATAATATTCACTAATTTTATCTTGATGTAATTAGAATACTATATTCCATAATTAATCATTGAGTTATGTGGGAGTTGGTGGTAGATTTTTAATTGCATTGATTCATTTTTATTAACAATAATAACCTTTTACATCAACCCCATAATCTCCCTTGAGAATGTGAACACTGTAAGAATATTTGCTACACTATATTTGAATACTGATAAAAATGTAAAGTAAGGATTATATACTTGACAAATTTATCTTTAATAATGAGAATATTATAATTGTCACATTCAATATTTTTAATTTTCATAAACTTAATAGATATTAATATATTTTCACATTTTGATGTTTATGTTAAATCTGAGAGTAGATTGCTAGGATCTGTAAGGTGAAAAAAACTGACAGTAATTATAAACCCAGGATTATAATTCTCATTTCCCTGTGCATTAAAGTTAGTATCATGTTTTACTCCTAACACATTATATATCATGTTATATAGTCATGTTTTATTGGAATAGTGTTTCATGGGATTTCTGAAATATGAGGATTATGCATGCTGGTATTATTTTTTAATTTATTACTTTTTTGAGATAGTAATACAATTATATCATTTGTACCTTCTCATTGCTCTCTCCAATCTATTCATACCCTTCTTTTTTTTCTTTTGGAATTCATGGCCTCATTTTCTACTAATTGTTGTTACAATATTCCTAAATACATAAATACAACCTACTCAGTCTGTATAATGTTACTGATATTCTTAATTTGAATGTTACAATGATTTAAAATGCATCAGTGAGTTTGATTTTACTGCATACTTATAGTTTATCAGGTGTTCATAACTTCATGGAGATACAGCTTTATTAATTTCTTTTTTAGCCCTATATCACTGAGAATTATGAATGACCAGCTGATGTATCTGGAACGTGCCTTCATTGATCCTTTAGGGTTACCAGGCAGGCCTTTCTACAGGTGAGGAAAAAATAATTCTATAGTCTAATATCACATTGTGTAAAAAATATCATAGTTTATTTAATTTTATTATTTAAAATATTTTAGTGAGGTAAAATACTGCTGTAACAAAACCTTTGAATTTCACTGTACACAGAATTAGGTTCTAAAAAGAATGCTTGTTTCAAACATAAATACTTTGTCCTTCATCCCAGTCTCATTCAGCACTCTAAGTACCCTGTCCCCTTGTCCCTTATCACTGGCTTCCTTCATTCCTCCAATGTCCTTTCTGTTTGTCACATGTCTTTAAGGAGTTCTAGGACACACAATTAAAGCAAGTGTAACTTATCCTTCTGTATTTGGCTTATTTTGCATAATATGATGATCTTTAATTACATCCATTTTTCTAGCAAACAGCATAATTCCATTCCTCTTGGTAACTGAATAAAACCACATTGTTTTTCACACACACACACACACACACACACACACACACACACACACACGAGTATATCACTTTCTTTTCTATGAATCATTGATAGCTCTCTAGGCTGGTCCTATGACTCGGTTTTAATGAACAGTGATACAATAAGGACAGGTATGCATTTATCTCTGTCATAGGTGGAAGAGTCCTTCAGGCATACACCCAGAAGTGGGGTAGCTGATTCATATGGTAGTTCTGTTTGTAGTTTTCTTGAGGTACTTTCATATTTATCCCTATAGTAATTTGGCTAGGCACACCCCAACCATTACTGTATAAATGTTCCCATCTCCCTACATCCTCATCAGCATTTGTTCTTGTTTATTAGTTACTGGGGAGAGCTGGAATCTCAAAGTGGTTTTAATTTCAATTTCCCTGATAATTAGTGTGGTAAACACCTTTTAACATGTTTATTGGATAGTTATGCTTCATCTTTCGAGAACAGTGTGTTTATTTCATTTACCAATTTATTAACTGAGTTGTTTAGGGTCTGAGTATTTAATGAGTGTATTCTTTAAATATTCTAGAAATCAATCCTCTGTTAGGTGTTTAACTACAAAAGATTTTCTCCAATTTCATTGATATTCCCTTCATTTGATTGTCCTCTATGTAACAAAACCTTTAAATTTTCCTTCAGACATATTTTCAATTCTTGGTATTACTTATTAGTAGCTGGAGTCCTTTTCAAATATCCTAGTCTATGCCTACACTTTGAAATGTTTTCCCTATATTTTTATCATTATTAGGGTTTTAGGTCTTACATTATGGTCTTTGATCCATTATGAAATGTTTGTTATGTAGGGTGAGAGACAGGTATATAATTTTATTCTTTTACCTAGTTTATTCAGCACCATTTGTTGAAGAGGCTATTTTATTTTTCTCAAAAATATTTTTGAGAAAAATAAAATAAAAAGAATATTTTTTGACATCTTTGGAAATGTGAGGTTTTATTTCTGGGCCATCTCTTCTTTGCCATTAATCCATGTATTGTTTCATGTCATATGCTGTTTTTGGTAGTGGGGCTCTGTATTGTGGCTTGAAATTAAGTACTATGATACATCCAGCATTATTATTTCTACTCAGAATCATTTTGAATTGTTGAAGACTGTGATAGTTAATGTTATAGTCAACCTGATGAGATGTAGAATGACCTAAGAGACAAACCTCTGGGTGTGAGGTTGTTTACAGATATGTTTAACCAATTTGGGAACACACATACTTAATGTAGGTGGCATCATGACATGATGCAAGGTGGATGGAATAAATGAAGACTGTAATTGGATAATCAGCATTCATCTCTCTGCTGCCTGAGTGGATTCAATATGCTCAGCTGCCCTACACTTCTGCTGTCATGTCTCCTATAGTGACATTTTATTTGTGCTGAAATGTGGTGATATTTTATTGGTATGTTAATAAATAAAGTTTGCCTGGAGATGAGAGGTCATAGCCAGTCATAAACAAAAGTCAGGCAGTGGTAGCACACACCCTCAATCCAATCACATGGCAGGCAGAGTCTCTGTGTCCTTACACACTAGGGAACAGCCAAGTGTGGTGACACATGCTTTTAATCCCAGTACCAACAAAACAATAAAAAGTTGACACTAGTGCATACTAGGTTGGCTATAAGCATGATGTCATGATGTGTTTAGCAGGGAGTATGATGCAAACATCATCACTTACTGGCAATGTGCATGGAGACTAATTATTTTATGACTTTTTTTCTCAGATCATTTTTGTCCTCTGAGGACACTGTTATCAACATTATACAGTTTATTTTTAGTAATTAAAGAAAATAGTAAGTTACCTTTTTAAATAATAAGCACAGTTCATACTAGCTATCCTTACTCTTATTTGTATAGCTCAGAAGCACTTTGAGTTATTCATTAAAAGTAAAAATTATGTGTATTAATGTGCCTGGAGATTATAGCATTTTAAGTTCAGGAAACAACTGAATAATTCAAGTAACAAAATAAGGAATATGATATTTGAATATAGTGCCTTCTTTTTCTTATATATTGTTTGTGCAGTGAATTTACAGAAATCTGTTTTATCAACAGGCATATCATCTATGCTCCAAGCAGCCACAACAAGTATGCAGGAGAGTCATTCCCAGGGATTTATGATGCTCTTTTTGATATTGATAGCAAAGTGGATCCTTCCAAGGCCTGGAGAGAAGTGAAGAGACAGATTTCTATTGCAGCCTTCACAGTGCAAGCTGCAGCAGAGACTTTGAGAGAAGTAGCCTAAGGGTACCTCAGAGAATCCATATTGAGTAGGGATGATTATTGGGAGGACCTATATAGAAAAATAAATGTTTGGTATTTTATGATTATGTGTAATATCTGTATGTATGTGTATGTACATATATATATATATATGTACATATATATTTCCTTTTATTTTTGTTTGTTTTGATTTTTCCTTGTGGTTCAATAAAGGAAAATTGGATAAAAATTTTATATTTTAATTTTAGAATATCTTTCTGAACTTTGAAAATCAATTATTAAAACCAAGGTGAACAGTGTAATACAGCAAACATTTACCTGACATTATCAGATAGTTATCAGAAATCTAGCCCTGTCATTTCAATGTAAACAAGCATCATTTCATTATGGAATACACCTGGGACAGTGCACAAAACTGCTCCATCCAGAGGCTTAGATGCTACCCGACCACACACTAGCTGACAGACTAGCTGATGGTTTCTGATCTATTCATAATTCTAGTAAACCTTATCACTCTGTATTATAAAGCACGATTCTTTATACTTAATAAAAATTATTAAAATTATATACAGAATACATGTATAATTAATAATTAATTAACATCTGTAATCTCAGTAACCATATCAAGAAAGAACTTAATGCACTTCAGAATAATTGTGTCTTTTCTGTCAAAAGTAATCACAGTCTTGAATTTTATGTTCATCATTTCCTTCTTTTTACACAAAATTCACCAACATGGTTGTATTCATTACATGAATAAATATATTTAATATGTATGTTTATTTTAAAATCATACATTTGTATTTTGCAGTGCTCATCTTTTCTGTTTGCCTTTGAGTTATTCCTGTAGTTTATCAGATTTTCTTGTGACACCACACTGCCTTGAGTAAATTTCACATTTACCAGTAAGGGTTGAAGAAAAAAAAGCAACCACATAATTATTTGAACAAGCAGAGACATCAGAAAGAATGACAAGTTATATCAGCACTGATATTTTGAATCAATGCCATGGGAAAAGTAATGAGAATTTTAGATACCTATATAAGCTATAAGAAATGGTCACTATACTGACAATCTCTATGTTCCCATATTATCATCACCTTCCTACCCATCCAACTTCATGCACATTCTCTCTCTCAAAAAAATAGAAACAAATTCCAAAACTAAAAATCAAAACAATCAAAAACCCAATAAGGCAAAAATTTCAAATTGTGTAAGCATGCAAAAGACCTGCACATGTTCGAGGTGAACAAATCCCAGAAGGGGAAAGGGGAAATGAATAAAAGACCCACCTCTAAGCAAGGAGGTATTTGCAATTGATACCTCCTGGGAAAGGAAAAATCAGTTTTCCCAAATACAGTGTCTGCCACACTCTGGGGCAGGCCCCAGGCCCAAGAGTAGTTGGCTAAAACAATCAATTCCATGTTTTTTGTTTGTTTGTTTTGATTTTAATTATTTTTCTCATTTAAGGCAGTTCTAAGAGGTAAGGTCATACCACTAATTATCTATATTAAAAAAATAGGAGAGAACTCATACTAGTAACTTAACAGCACATCTGAAAATTCTAGAAAAAAAGAAGAAATCACACACAAAAGAAGTAGATGGTAAGAAATAAACTTGGGGTTAAAATTAACAAAATAAAACAATACAAAGAATCAATGAAACAAACGGGTTTTTTTGAGGAAATCAATAAGTTCTCATTTAAATTAACTAAAAGGCAGAGAGAGAGAGAGAATATACATATTAGCAAAATTAGAAAAGACATGGAGCAAATCCAGAGAATCATACGGACATAATTTAAAATCCTATATTCTATGAAACTTTTAAATCTAAAAGAAATGGATCATTTTCTTGATACATAACACTTACCAAGTTAAATCAGGATCAGATAAGCAATTTAAGCATACCCATAACCCCTAGTGAATTGGAAGCAGACATTAAAAGCATAAAAAGCCAAATTAGTCCAGGGCTAAGTGGTTTTATTCTACCAGGTTTTAAAGAAGACATACTGAAGATATTCACCAAATGAGGCCACAAAATAGAAAAAGAAGGACCATTACTCAGTTTGTTTTACAAAGACCATATTTACCCAGTCATGGAAACCGCATAAAGACCCAACAAAGAAAGAGAATAACAGACCAATTTCTGTTATGGACATAGATGCAAATATTCTCAATAAAATACTCACAAATCAAATCCAATAACACATCTAAAAGATCACCTACCATAACAAAATATGCATTATTCCAGAGATACAGGGATGGTTCAACATATGCAAATTAACAAGTAACATATCATATAAACAGATATAAAAACAAAAACCACGTAATTATCTCATTAAGTGCAGAAAAGACCTTTGAAAGGATGGCCTCCAAATGATGAAAGTCATGGAAAAATTAGGGATACAAGGGACATACCTCAACATGTTTCCAAGTTTCCAACATGTAAAGGCAGTTTCCAAGAGGTCCATAACCAACATCAAATTCAATGAAGATAAAGTGAAAGCAATTCTGCTTAAATCAGGAACAAGACAAGGTTGTCTACTCTCTCCATACCTATTTAATATAGTACTTGAAGTCTGAGCTAGATCAATAACACAACTAAAGGAGAATAAGTGTATACAAATTGGAAAGGAAGATGTCAAAATATCATTATTTACAGATGATATGATAGTATACATAAGTGGCCCTAAGGATTCCATTGGGAAACTCCTGTTGCTGGTAAGCACTTCAGTGAAGTAGCTAGATACAAAATTAACTCACAAAAATCAATAGTCTTCCTCTATAAAACAGGCTGAAAAAGAAAACAGGGAAACAACTTCATAATAACCTCACCTAACACAAATTATCTTGGGGTAACTCTAACCATCCAAGTGAAAAATTTGTGTGGTGTTTTGAATAAGTACTTTCCCCATAGGCTAATATATTTGAATAATTAGTCATCAAGAAGTGGCACTACTTGGGAAGGTTTAGGAAGTTTGTCCTTGTTTGAGTAGATGTGGACTTGTTGGAATAAGAATATCACTGGGAATAGGCAATGGAGTTTCAAAAGTCCATGCCAAGCCTAATGTCTCTCCCTGCTGCCTATGGATATAGATGTAGAACTCTCAGTTACTTCTCCATCACCATGTCTGCCTGTGTGCTGACATACTCCCCAAAATGATGATAATAAACTAAATCTCTGAAACTATAAGGAATCCCAATGAAATGCTTCCTTTTATAAGAGTTTCTGTGTTCATGGTGTCTTTTCACAGCAAGAGAACACTGACTAAGGCAACTTGTATGATAAAAATTTTTTTAAGATATTGATGAAAGAAAATAAAGAAGATGCCAGAAGATGGAAAGATTTCCCATGCTCATGGATTTATGGTAGGATTAATATGATAAAAAAAATGGCCATTCTATCAAAAGCAATCCAGAAATTCAATGCAATTTTCATAAAAATTCTGACGCAATTCTACATAGATTGTCATGGGCCATGTCATAAACACCACAAATAGCAATTAATAATTCAACTGTCAACCCACCAAATGAATTAAATTAAATGAAGATAAACTCAAAGCAATTCTGCTTAAATCAGGAACAAGACTCTCTGATAGAGGAATCTCATCAGGAAAGACTTATGGGACCACTGACTCTTACAATGAGTTGTTTCGGTCTGTAATTTTCTCATGTGCTGCCACAATTCCTCCCTAAAAAGAACATCTGTGAGGTTCTATCCACAGCTCATTGGTGGTGTGTTTTGTAATTTTGGGTCACATATATCTGTGTATTGTCAGAAAGATGATTTCCTCTTAAGCTGTATAATTTTGATGAATAGAAATATTACTATTATTATTAGGATATTTTTCATAGCTCAGATGGACACAGGAAAATAACAGCATTCTCAGCTACAAAGGCAGCTTCTTACACCCTTAGCTGATTGAAGACTTCAAAACAAATTCAAAGCAGACCAATTGCTCCTGCAAATGAATTGCCCAAGAGCAGAGTCCCAAGTGCCTACTGAACCAATGTCAGGCATAAAGCAACTTTAGTGCCAGTTCTTCACTTACAAAAGTCTGGCTGATAACATTAAAGACAACTCCCTGAACAGAGGTGACCCTCAAAATGTAACTCATATATTTGACCAGAGTTTCTTCTGGGGGAGAAATATGTAGAATAGAGATGTGTGGCTGTGTAGAAGAGAGATGTAGCTATGTGGATAGATATGTAGCTGTACGGAGACAGAGAGATTTTCAGAGAAGATTTTTCAAGATGAAGTAAAAGAGAAAGTCACCATCAGAACATGTGTGTTTCCTTCCTTACCCCTCAGAAAGAAAAGTTTAGTTGAAAAAATAAAAGCATGGTAAAGGCACAAAAACAGATATGTTGATCAATGTAATCAAACTGCAAATCCACATACCTATTGACATCAGATTTTTTATAAAGAAGCCAGAAATACACATTGGAAAAAAGACAGCATCTTCAACAAATGATGCTAGTCAAACTGGATGATTGCACAGAAAAGAAGAATATAAATAGATCCATATATGCCTGAACAAGACTCAATTACAAATGGATTAAGGAACTTATCATAAAACTGGATGCACAACCTGAGAGAAGATAAAATGGGGGAATAGTTTTGAACTTATTGGCACAAGAAAATACTTTCTTAACAGAACACCATTAGCACACAATCTAAAATCAACAAATAATAAACAGGACCTCATGAAACTGAGAAACTTCTGGATAGCAAAGGACACCATCATGAAGACAAAGTGGCAGCCTACAGAAATGATAAAGATTTTTAATAACTTCATATCCAAAAGAGGGTTAATATTCAAAGTATATAAAGAACTCAAGAAGCTAGATAGCAAGAAAACAAATTCTCAGTTAAAAATGAGGTACACTTCTAAACAGAAAATTCTCAAAAAAGAAACTCACATATCTGAGAAATATGTAAAGAAATGTCCAATGTACTTAGTCATTAGAGAATTTCAAATCAAATCTATTGCTGGTAGGAGTGCAAATGTACAGTCACTATGGAAATCAGTGTGGCAGTTTCTCAGGAAGATGGGAATCAATCTATCTCCAGATACAGCTATACTACTCTTCGGCATACTCCCAAATGTCACCTCAACCTCATCCTATCACAGAAACACTTGCTCAACCATGCTCATTGCTGATCTATTCATAATGGTCAGAAATTTGAAGATGGCCCTCAACTGAAGAATGGGAAAAGTAAATGTGGTACATTTTCATAATGGGATATTAGTCAGCTGTTAAAAATGAAATAATGAAATGTCATAGGTAAGACAAATAGGGTATTATTCACTTCTATGTGAATATTAGTCTTTAAGTCAATTATAACCAAGCTACAATAGAATCAAAGTTTCATATAAAGTAAGAGAGTTGGGTGGAACAGATAGATCTCATTAGAAAATAGAAAGAGAATAAATAATTGTGGGTGGATGTGGGAGACTGGGATGGGGGGATTAAGCTGGTTGGGGAAGAGAAGAGGGGGAGAAGGGGTAAATGAGGAGACACAGCTAAAAATAACAGCCTTTGGAAGTGCATAATGGAAACCTAATAGAGTAGAGGCTTCTTAAAACATATATGCACATGAAGGCAATATAAAGGAAACCAATAATAATGAATCCAACCTGGCCATCTGTTGTCACCAAATGAAGGTCCCAGTACCAGGTTTGGGTTCTGTTAAATTGAATTGTTGGCCAAAGGGGTCCCATGTGGACCAGCAAAACAACCCAGGTCATTGTCAATACTATAGGTTGCTCTCCAGAACTGACAGCAAGTTTTATTTCTGAATACAAACATACACTCATTGAAGGTAGAAAAGTCAATCTGGTGTCTACAGAGTGCCTTAACTCTAATATTCCAGTGTATCTGGTACAGGAAAGTTCTTTACATGTTACCAAATAGAAATGCAAACACAAATCCAGCCACAAATGCTTTGATCTAAATTGTGTCATGGCCTGCAAGAATGCTAGTGAAATGGTGATTCAGAGTGTTTCTAACTTGACTTAAGATCCACACCCATATCTATCGCTGCATGGGTGACCAAGAACATGAGACTAAATAGCCCCAAGCCCAGGGTAAAACCAAATACTACTGTTCTATAAAGATTAAATTAAATTAAATTAAACACCTTAAAAATAAAATGACTCCTAATGACAATTTGCTACACTCATAGATAAGGGTCTTCTTTAGCCATCATCAGAAAAACTTCTTCCTGCAATAAATGGGAACAGAGGCAGAAACTCACAGAGAGACATTATGGAGAGAGTGAGAGACCAGACACCTTGGAGCAGTAAGCCCCAAATGGAATGTCTCCATCAAATTCTTTTCCAATGGGTTCAAGGAGCCTTATGCAAGAGGTAGCAGAAAGAGTGTAAGAGTCAGAGGTGATGGAGGAAAACAAGAAGACAAGGTCCCTTTGTGGTGATATATTGTGTACTCTAATAAACTTGCCTGAGGATCAGAGGACAGAACCAGCCAGTAGATTAGACACAGAGCCAGGCAGTCATAGCACACACCTTTAATCCCAGCACTTGAGATCTCATGCCTTTGCTTGGGAATCACACACACCTTTAATCCCAGGAAGTAATATGGCAGGGCAGAGAAAGGTATACAAGGTGTGAGGAAATATAAACTCACTCTCTTTATACTGAGGATTTCATAGAGGTAAGAACTAGTGGCTGGCTGTTCTGCTTCTCTGATTTTTCAGCTTTCACCCTGATATCTGGCTCTGGGATTTTATTAAAAGATCATCTAAGATTTGAACTACATCTGGTGTCCAACTTGTGGGGCACGATTTCAGGAAAAAGCCAATTGCCTGTGGCTGCAGGCCCTGGTTTAGGCCCAAGCAGCATGAAGCCATTGTCTCCACCCTTTGTGGGCCAGAGTCTCTAAAACACAGGGTAAGTTTTTGTTGTAGCCTCTCTGTAGCAAACTCCATTAGTGTTTTTTTTTCCCTCCAAAAACCATAGGAGTTAGCTGCTTTCTCGAGTTCCACGAAGATGGATGGCTCTTTGGCTTCTACTCTCCTGGTGGGCTATGGGCTCTCCCTGGATCCCCACCTTGGGCTGCTGTCACACTAGGCAGCTGCCTGGAAACCCGTTCAGGCTTCTATTGGTCTGCACAGAAGCAGTCAGCCTCACATCCAAATCATCACTGTCAGCAGATTTGGTGAGACCATTGGGATATTTTAAAGGGAGAAATTAGTTAAAAAAGAATTTTTTCCCACATTAAAAATGGGAAACATTTTTACAATGGAGGGAATTTGGTCTCTGTTTGATAATACAATTGACAGTCTGAAAATGGAACAATTAAATAAGAGGATAATTAATGTAGATGGGATTTACATAATGTCAATTGTAAACATTGTTTGATCACTTTTGTTTTATCATAAAAAAGGTTGGTTAATGTAAGTGCCAAGATAAAAATTTTAGAAAACCTTGTTAGAATAGATCATAGAGAAATTCAGACCCAGACAGAGGAATTTAAATGTAAACCAATCTCAAAATTGCATTATATGGTTACAGAGAAACAGCCTATGACTTTCAAACCAATTTCAAACCAAGCCAACCTTAATCTATCCAGCAACCTTACAGGAACTGGCAAATGCTCAAGGCTGCATAAGAGCTGGCTAGACTCCTGTGCAAATGTTAGATTTGAGGAGATTCAGAGAAGCTATAATGTCATATGGTAAGCATTCCCCATTTGTGAAGCAGATGTTAAACTCATGTATAACTTGTAATAGAATTATTCCTCAAGACTGGAGAGATCTAGTTACAGCTGTCTTAGAAGCTGGTCCTCAATTGCAATGGAGGGCTAGGTGGAAGGATGAGGCTAAAACCATTGAACAATGAAGTAGGGCCAGAGGTACGGAAATCTCCCAAGATCAACTTCTTGGGGAGGGAGATTATGCTAATGTAGAAAGGCAATCTCTATATGATGACCACACACTGGCTTTATGCTGAATGGCAGCCTTGAATGCTTGGGACAGACTTGAAGAAGTAGGAAAGAAAATTGAGTCATTTACAAAAGTTATACAGGACCCAAAAGAAACCTTCACTGATTTCTTACAAAGGCTGTCTTTAGCAGTAAATAGAACGATACCAAATTCAGAAGCTAGACAGATAGTAATTGAATACCTTGCTTTTGAAAATGCTAATGCAGAATGCAGAATGGTAATTAGGCCACTAAAGCAAGATCATTACCCTTAGAGGAATGGATCCAAGATACAATGAATATTGAATCTCCTGACCATGATAAGTCTTGGACAGGATAGGTGATTTCCAGAAGTTTGAAGAAAAAAATAGTAATATCAGATGTTTCAATTTTGGTAAACATGGTCACATAAAAAGGGACTGTAAACAGTATTCCTAGAAACAACGTTTTTTCAAGGAACAATAGTAACAGAACACCCCTCCCTTGTGGATTATGCAGAAGGTGTGATAAAGGCAAATAAATGTAGATCAACAAGGGACAGACATGATAAAACTTTGTCTTTGCCATCTGGAATCTCTCTGAGGGGCCTCTCTCAGGCCCCCATGACAAATTCAGTTCAGTCCTTTCCTGCCACCAAAGAAGAAACCCCTTCTCAGAGCAATTAGGGTGATAGAACAACTAAAGAAGAGAGAACAAAAAACTCAGGACAAACCAAAAAACACATTTTTTTGGCAAACTTCTATAAATGAACAAAGACCAACATTAAAAATGTGAATAAATAACATTGTCATTGAAGGTCTTGTAGACATAGGTACAGATGTAACAATAATTGCACCAGAATCTTGGTATCCAATTTGGTCTCTTCAGGAGGTAAATGTTCAGCTGTTAGAGGTTGGAACATTATCTCAAGTGAAACAGCATGAAATGGGTAGAATGTATAGAGTCAGAAGGACAGAGAGGAAAATTAAAGCTATATGTGGCTAATATAGCTATCAATCTATGGGGATGTGATTTATTACAACAATGGAACACTCAGATTAACATTCCTCCAATTCTAGAAAGAAACCATAAACTAACATATGTTTCTGAAAAAAATATTAGAAGGCATTATTAAGAACAGTCACCATCCATCCAGATTCTACAAGAACAGGGCACAATAGCCACTAATCTTTCAAAGATACCAACGGCACTGGCTGTATGCGTTCAACAATAGCCTTTAACAAAAGAGAAACTACAGACCTTAGAACAGCTGGTCTAAGAGCAGCTAAATGCTCAGTATATTGAAGAATCAACCAGTCCTTGAAATTCTCCTGTATTTGTTATTAAAAAGAAAATTGGGTAAGTGCAGAATGGTAACAGATCTAAGAGATATTAACAAGGTAATTTAGCCAATGAGCTATCTACAATCTGGAATTCCTTTGCCTACTCTGTTACGTAAAGGATGGACTCTTATAGTTATCGATTTAAAAGAATGTTTCTTCTCAATACCCTTACAAGAAAAAGACAGAGAAAATTTGCTTTCATGGTACCTACTTATAATAATTTCCAGCCAGTCAAGAGACATCAATAGAAGGTTTTTTTCACAGGGAATGTTAAATAGCCCAACTCTGTGCCAATATTTTGTATGACAGCCATTGGAAGTAATACATACACAATTTCATAAATCTCTAATTTATCATTACATGGATGACATTTTATGAGATAATTCAAATGTGGAAACTTTAGAAAGAATGTTGAAAAAATAAAGAAATTTTTGCCTTGTTGAGGATTACAAATTGCTCCTGAAAAGATACAAAGAGGAGATTCTATTAATTATTTAGGATATAAAATAGGTCTACAAAAAATTAGACCCCAAAAGCAAATTAGGAGAGATCAATTAAGGACTCTTAATGACTTTCAAAGATTATTCAGAGACATTTCCAATATATGGACCACTATTGGGTAAAAAATGATGAACTGAGTAATTTGTTCAAAATCTTAGAAGGTGACAAGGAGTTATCAGCTGAAGCTGAAAAAGAATTGACTTTGGTGGAAAAGAAAGTGCTAGATGCACATGTGGATCATGTGGATCCAAAGCTTGAACGCATTTTGATTATTTTACCCTCTAAGCTGGAATTTTAATGCAGAGGGAGAATATTTTATTGGAATGGATATTTCTACCAAATAAACAGAGTGAAAAATTCAAAAACTTATGTGGAAAAGATCTCTGAGTTGAATTTAAAAGGAAAATTGAGACTTTGTCAATTAGCAGGAATAGACCCAGCAGAAATTGTAGTTCTTTTAACTAATGATGAAATTGACAAATTATGGGCAGAAAGTGAGTCTTGGCAAAGAGCTTACAATAATTATTTGGGTGAGATTAACAACAAATATCCCCAAAGTGATAGAATTAAAATTATAAAGAGAGCTAAATGGATCTTGCGTTACATTGTATGGGAAACAACAATATCTGGAGCCCCTATATTTTATAAAAATGCAAACAAACAAGGAAAGGGAGGTTACAAATCAGAAAATTTAACTAAAGTGGTTCATAGTCCTTATAATTTTATTTAAAAATCAGAATTATATGCTATACTAATGGTATTAATGGATTTTATAGAAACTCTCAACATAGTTACTGACTCTCAGTATGCTGAATGAGTAGTCTTATATATTGAAACTGCTGAATTTATCCCTGATGAGTCAGAATTAACTTGGTTATTTATTCAGGTACAAGAAATAATCAGGAATAGAAATCATCCCTTATATAGAACTCACATCCAATCTCATATATATCTGCCAGACTCTCAGGCACAAGGTAATGACCAGATTGACAGACTATTGATAGGAAATGTGCTAGTAATATTTTAAGAAAGGATTCTTCCATAACCTGGCAACAAGCCAAGGAAAATATAAAGAAATATCCTACTTGTTCTTTATACAATAAAATTCCACTAACAGCAGGATGTAAGCCAAAGGGTACTCAGAGGAATGAAATCTGGCAGATGGATGCGTTTCATTTTGTATAATTTAGAAAACTGAAAAATGTAAACCACACCATTGATACCTATTCAGGATTTCAATGGGCAACTTCTCTGAGTTCTGTAATCACACATTTGCTAGAAGTTATGGCCATTATGGGTGTACCTGTACAAATTAAAACTGAAAATGCTCCAGCATACATCTCTGGTAAAAAGAAACAGTTTTTTTCTTTATTAAAATATAAAATATATTACAAGTATATGACATAATCCTATGGGGCAAGCAGTCATAAAAAGATCAAATTGAACTCTAAAGTATATGCTAAATAAACAAAGGTAACAAAAAAAGCCCCAAAATAGATTACATAACATTCTATTAACTTTGAGTTTTCTCAATGCTGATGAGAAAAGAACAGCTGCAGAGAGACATTGAATAATAGATTAAACTATAGAATTAAATCAGTCTATATACTTTAAAGATGCACTGACCTCAGAATGGAAGCCAGGATATGTATTACATTGGAGACTAGGTTTTGCTTTGGATACCATCAAAACTGATAAAGGTTCAATCTGAAAAGGAGAGAACTCTTAAATAGAAGAGGTGATAGTTCATCAACCATCATGACCATTCAATTTAAACTAACTTATACCACTAACAAATGCTTTTCATTTAATCACATATAACTTGCCAAAAGAGAACCTCCCCAAAGTTAACACTGGGAAAGGGTTTTTGTTTTTGTCTTTCAGGAGAATGAAGGCTAAGGAATCTGAAGAACACTGGACAAATGAGACATCTGAAGAAAAAGTACAAATCATCCAGAAAAAAATGTCCCCCCAAAAGGAGTAAATTGGCCTATTTGTATAACACATATCTAACAGGATACAATTTCATAACTCTTCACAAATGTTTGTTTCTGATGTTCTCTACAGACACATAACACAAATGGTATTTATGTAGTCCCAGTTCAATTAAAAATTTAAGCTGGCTTTGGAGTTGGGGCATGAATTTCTCCTTCTCTAAACACAAGCATGCTTGTTAAAAGGAAATACAAAATCTGTTTCATGTCAGAAGAGCCACCACATAAGGGACAGAAGAAAAACCAAAATTAAGGGACAATCTATTGCCACTAATCCCATAATTCTTTGGATTTATTTTGACAATTTAAAATTTTTCTTATAGTATGACTTTTATATCAAAATTTATAAGATTTATATATATGTTAATATATTAAACTTTTATCATGATGTTAATGGTCATATAGAGTACTAACTAATTCTAGAGCAAAGGCTTTACCTAGCTTCCTATACATGATTTTGGGTTTGAGTCTATCAGATCTTATGCAGTGAACCATCACATGACTAAAAGCAACTTTGATATCTCCAAAAAGATGATGGGACCTCACAATGATGATTCCATCGGGACAATGACAACAACAGTTAGCTGACAAACACCACCCAAAAGTTGACTTTGGGTTACAAACTGTTCTGGGCAATTTCAAGATGGCTAGCTGAGATGACCCAGCCTCACAGACGTTTTGAGCAAGGACTTGAGACAAGTTCTGCACTTTCCCACTATGCAGAGAATGGACAAATGATACAGCTACCTCTTCCAGGACTTGACAACCCAAAAAATTTTCTTTTCAGGATTCCCTAAAGATGCAATTGCCCTCAGACAGCAGGAAGTAATTTTAAGAAAATGACACCCACATCTCAAGAGGTGGGGTGGGTGGTTTTTGGTCTTTCAAATGGATTATGGATAATTGTCATTGTTTAGAATGGCTGGTTACAAGTTGTTAGTTGATAATGGTCAGGAAAAAAGCTAAACAAGGAGATTAGATTCAGTGTTCTTGTTTGAAAGAAAAAAAACATATAGATAAGTGGTAGACTATTGAATCTACTCTTACAAAAGAGATATAGAAATAGTAGGTAAAAGGGTAAATCATTGAATCTACTCTGAAAAGAAAAAGAGGAGAATATAAACATAAAAGATAGATAATTGAATCTACTTTTACAAAGAAACTACTAGTTTTAAATATCTTACATTGGACTGGATTTTTTGTATATTGTATACAAATTATGTATATTGATACAAGTTTGAGATTGATTTTGTTAGAAAATACTGTACCTATATTTATAATCTTAGACTAGTTTGTTTAACAATTACTAGTCCTTGAAAGTTATTATTACCAACCAATTAGGGTATAAGAAATACAAGTTACTAGTCATTGCAATCAAACTTGTAGTCATATTAGCTATGTTTTCAAGGTTAAACAGAAATATATTTTAGACAGACAGGTCATCATCAAACACTTTAGTGATCTATAGAAAATGGCTTTTAAGATGTTTTAACAATATAGATTTTTTCTTCTATTTTTATGACAATGAAACATGTCTGCTCCTTGCAGCACCAATCTACTTCAGAGAAGATGATGGTCACTGAAAAAACTCCACATGGAGTTTACTTTCTTTGTGGCAAACGTTAGCTACTGGGAAAGAAAGTACCTCTACATTGACTGCTGATATTATGCTGTACAAAATGGAGAAGCAGGACACAAAAGAAAGGATTGCTGCACTTTTCCAATCAAAGTAGGGCAGCCCTTCAGAAAATCCTGCTTCACAGAAGTATGTCAGATATGATAGGCTTGTAGGTCTTAGATAGGCATAAGATGAATGCCCCAACATTGCAGAGTATCCTTGGGTAACTGTCCAGACCTATCCAGCTGTTTCTGTCATTTCTCACATTTTTTGAAAGTTGCTTGTTTTTACTTCCTGCCTACTCAGTTAATATTATTTCCTTCATGGGTCTCTGAGGGAGTTGAAGATTAGATAGATGTAATATTCTTTGTTAACAAATTCATAAAAGAAACCCACTAAAGGTATAAAGTGTAAAAGTTTGAAAGACATCAAAAGATAGTTTTGGGTTAGTAATGCAAATTAGGATAGAGGGTGAATTAGATACAATTTTTGGATTCACAGAAATAGGATAGATAATGGAATATTTTCTCTGAATTTATCAAAGGCAAATGAACTAGACATTGTTGATATATTTATTGCCTGTATATGTTGTATATACTTATTACATATAGTTTTTCTTATATTAGTTATAACTTTTTATTTTAGACAAAAAAAGGAAATGTGGTGATATATTGTGTATTCCAGTAAAGCTTACCTGGGGTTCAGAGGACAGAGCCAGCCACTAAATTAGACATAGAGGTCAGGCAATGGTGGCACACACCTTTAATCCTAATACTTGGAAGGCAGAGATCCATCTGAATCTCTGTGAGTTCAAGACCACACTGAGCTACATGAGAGAAACAGAACCGGACTATGGTGACACATACTTTTAATTCCAGGAAGTGTTATGGCAGGACACAAAAAGGTATATAAGGTGTAAGGAAACAGGAACTCTCTCTCTTGAGGCTGAGGATTTCATACAAGTAAGCTAGTGGCTGGTTCTGTTTCTCTTATCTTTCAGCTTCTACCCCAATATCTGGCTCTAGTTTTTTTTATTATAAGACCTTTTAAGATTCATGTTACACATAGTTGAGCAAATATCCTTGTGGTATTGTTGAGCATATTTTGGATATATGCCCAGGAGTGGTATTGCTGGGTCTTGAGGTAGGTTGATTCACAATTTTCTGAGATAATGCCATACTGATTTCCAGAGTGGTTGTACAAGATTGCATTCCCATCAGCAGTGGAGGAGTGTTCCCCTTGCTCCATATCCTCTCCAACATAACTGTCATTCATGTTTTTGATCATAGCCATTCTGATAAGCATAAGATGGTATCTCAGAGTTGTTTTGATTTTCATTTCCCAGATGGCTAAGGACATTGAACATTTCCTTACATGTCTTTTGGCCATTTGAGATTCTTCTGTTGCAAATTCTTTGTTTAGCTGTGTAGCCCATTTTTAATTGGATTATTTGATATTTTGCTATTTAGTTTCTTGAGTTCTTTATATATTTTAGAAATCAGCCCTCTATCAGATGTGGGGTTGGTAAAGATATTTTCCCATTCTGTAGTCTGCCTTTTTGTCTTATTGACAGTGTCCTTCACCAATAGAAGCTTCTCAGTTTCAGGAGGTCCCACCTATTAATTTTTGCTCTCAGTGTCTGGGCTACTGGTATTATATTTAGGAAGTTGTCTCCTGTGCCAATGCATTCAAGGTTACTTCCCACTTTCTCTTCTTTCAGGTTCAGTGTAACTGGAATTATGTTGAGGTCTTTGATCCATATGAACTTGAGTTTTGTGCATGGTGATAGATATGGATTTAATTGCATTCTTCTACATGTAGATATCCATTTATGCCAGCACCATTTGTTGAAGATGCTTTATTTTTTTCCATTGTATAATTTTGGCTTCTTTGTCAAAAATCAGGTGTTTGTAGGTGTGTGGATTAATGTCAGGGGCTTTGATTTGATTCCACTGATCAACATGTCTGTTTTTATGCCAATACCAAGCCATTCTTATTATTATAGCTCTATAATATAGCTTGAATTCAGAGATGGTGGTGCCTATGGAAGTTCCCTTATTGTATAGGATTGGTTTTGCTATCCTGCGTTCTTTGTTTTTCCACATGATGCTGAGTATTGTTCTTTCAAGGTTTGTGAAGAATTGCATTGGGAAGTTGACGGGGATTGCAATGAATCTTCAGATTGCTTTTGGTAAGATTGCCATTTTTTTTGTTTGTTTGTTTAGACAAGGTTTTCATTTTCTTTTTTTTTGAATTTATTTTATTTTATTTTACAATATAATTCAACTTTACATATCAGCCATAGATTCCCCCGTCCTGCCCCCTCCCGCCCCACCCCCCTCCCCCGGCCCACCCCCCATTTCCATTTCTTCTCCAGGGCAAAGACTCTCCTGAGGATTGAGATCAACCTGGTGGGCTCAGTCCAGGCAGGTATAGTCCCTTCTTCCCAGGCTGAGCCAAGCATCTCTGCTAAGCCCCAGATTTCAAATACAGCCAATTCATGCACTGAGCACAGGACCCGGTCCAACTGCCTGGATGCCTCCCAGACAGGTCAAGCCAATCAACTGTCTCACCCATTCAGAGGGCCTGATCCATTTGGGGGCCCCTCAGCCATTGGTTCACAGTTCATGTGTTTCCATTTGTTTGGCCACTCATCCCTGTCCAATAACAAGATTGCCATTTTTACTATGTTGATCCTACCTATCCAAGAACATGATAGATCTTTCCATTTTCTGATATTTTCTTCAATTTCTTTCTTCAAAGTCATAAAGTTCTTGTGATAAGGGTCTTTCACTTGTTTGGTTAGAATTACCTCAGGATATCTTATGTTATCTGTGGCTATTGTAAAGGGTAATGTTTCTCTAATTTCCTTCCCAGTCCATTTGTATATAGGATGGCTACTGATTTTTTTTGAGTTAATCTTGTATCCCGCCACATTACTGAAGTTGTTTATCAGCTGCAGTAGTTCCTTGGTAGAACTTTTGATGTCACTTATGCATATTATCATATCTGCAAATAGTGAAAGTTTGATTTCTTGCCTTCCAATTTGTATCCTCCTGATCTCCATTTGTTGCCTTATTGCTCTAGCTTACACATTGAGTACCATGTTGAATAGGTATGGAGAGTGGACAGCCTTGCCTTGTTCCTGATTTTAGTGTATTGCTTTGAGTTTCTCACCATTTAGTTTGATTTTGGCTGTTGGCTTGCCTTTATTGTGTTTAGGTATGTTCCTTGTATCCCTGATCTCTCTAAGACCTTTACCATGAAGAGGTGTTGAATTTTGTCAAAGGCTTTTTCAACATCAAATGAGATGATTATATGTTTTTTTTTCTTTTAGTTTGTTTATATGATGGATTACAAAGACAGATGTTTGAATGCTGAACCATCCCTGCATCTCTGGGATGAACCCTACTTGATCATGGTGGATGATTTTTTTTTTGACGCATTCTTGGATTCGGTTTGCTAGTGCGTTATTAAGAATTTTTACATCAATGTTCATGAGAAAGATTGGGTTGTAATTCTCTTTCCTAGTTGCATCTTTGTGTGGTTTGGGTGTCAAGGTAACTGTAGCCTCTTAAAAAGAGTTTGGCAATGTTCCTTCTGTTTCTATTGTTTGGAACAATTTCAGCAGTGTAGTGGGTAGCCATTCCAGCTTTGATCTGGAAGTTCCAACCCCCATTGAGTCTTCGGTAACTGTTACGCCTACAAGGCAGGGCCAAGAGAGGACCCTGAAGACCCAAGATCTGGATTTGTCAGCTCTCTTGGTTCCTGGACCCTGGACACTGGAGGTAGATGGGGCAGATTTCTTGAGGGAACACCACTAGACTGTGCTACACCTTTCCCAGACCCTGCTACCTATCCCTTCACTTGTAAGTTGCCCCACAAAATAAACCTCCCTTTTAACTGCATGCAGTAGCCTTAATAATTTCACCAATATCTGACACTCACGTGGGGCAAATTCCAAAGGCCTGGGTGGCTCCCACCCTCAGCTTCCTCCCCAGCTGGCAGGCACTTGAAGCTGCAGGGTACCACCTGCAGAACTCTATAAAACCAGGGAAAACCTACATGGTTTCATTCCTGAAAAAGAGCTAATCCAGTCTCAACTCCATGGCAAGTTTAACCCCTAGACCAGTGAAACCGCTGTGAGTGAAGAGTTTACCCTCCTCCTTGAGTGCTGGCTCTCTGCCCTAGCCTGAGGCTTCCATAGTTTTACCTTGTTCAAATAAATGGCACTGTCTCAGAGGCACACTACTTAGGCACAGAGAGGGCTTGGAGCCATGCCTGCTGGCAGACCTCCTGTCTGCAGAGGCAGAGAGGGGCTTAGAGCAGCCTAGAACTCTCCATGCCCTGAAACTCCAGGGAGTCACCAGAAGAACTGCCTACTGCCTGTGCTCACTCTGCTGCCAGCCAAGGCTTTCAACAAGACCTGCTTTGGAGCTATACCAATGCCTCCTGCTGGTTGAAAAGTGCTACTACACCCCCCAAAACCATGGAAAGGTAAGATAGGCAAAGCAGCGTCTTATTTCAAGTAAAAGTACTTGATAATTTTACACCTTAAAACTGACTAACAAATTTTGAGTAATTCTTGTAATATGGCCAACAACATTACCTCACAAGAATTTAAAAATCTTTTTTGCCCGTATGATGAATGACATTTTCCTGGAAATATATGACCTTCCTAAGGCATATCTGGCCTGTACCATTTTGGCATTCATCGTAATAATTCACACAGTGTTCAAACACTGGTTTAATAATAGGAACAAAGATGAGTCATTATTGGGACTGATACAGGCTTTAAAAGATGGCAATGAAGGCTTGCATAAAAAGATTCTCTCTGGAATCTGCTAACCAGGATTTATAGACTTTCAAAGAAAGCAATGAAGGCTTACAGAAAAAGATTCTCTCTCTGGAATCTGCTATCCAGGATTTACAGGCTTTAAAACATAGCAATGAAGGCTTACAGAAAAAGATTCTTTCTCTGGAATCTGCTAATCAGGATTTACAGAACAGACTTGTACCCAAAATTGATTTTATTGATAATAAATATGAATATTTAACAGATAGAGCACTAAATCTCCAGAGTGAAGTTGTGGCTACTCAGACACTATATAAGGAAGAAATATTATCATTAATCGATAAGATAAGGTCCATGGAATCATGTGTTTCTGAAGAACATAAAAACTTCTATGATTCCATGAGAAATCTGGAATCCCTTGAAAGAGAGGAGGTTCACTCCCTAGAACGGACCCTAGGTACTCGTTTGCAAGCCCTGGAAGAAACTCTCAGTAAACATGACAAGGGACCTAATAAGCAGAATTGCAAGACCATATAGGTTGTAACATCTCCAAATGGCTCTCATACAATGGCTTATCCTGTCATAATCCATGAAAAGCCAGCAGATGACACACACCCCAAGCCATATAATGCATATACATTACAACCAATTTCAACAAGGAACTTTAAAAATATAAAGGAAGCAGTAGTTACATATGGGTTACACTCCACACACTTAAGACAGATATAAATTTGTGGTCTACTTCACATAGAATCATTCCAGATGACTGGCATCAGTTAATTTCAGCTGTTCTAGAATATAGTCAGCAGTTACAGTGGAAAAGCTGGTTGAGAGAAGAGGCAAAAAATTTAGAACAACAAGGTAAACTCAGAGGTTTTGTGATCTCCCCAGATCAAATACTTGGTGAGGGATGTTTCACTGACAGGAATGTACAAGCCAATTATGATGAGCTTACAATATCCCTATGCCATACAGCAGCTGTAAATGCTTGGGAAAAATTCCAGAACCTGGAAAACCAACTGAGGTATACACAAAAATATTTCAAGGACTGCACAAACCCATCACTGATTTTTTACAAAGGCTGAACACAGCTATAACAAATGCTGTGTCAGATAAAGAATTAAGAAAAGTATTAACTGATTCCTTGGCGTTCAACAATGCTAATGCAGAATGCAAAAGAATACTTACACCATTAAAGGTCAGATCAGCTCCTTTGGAAGAATGGATTCAGTATACTAATGGTGTTGAATCTCTTAACTACAGTAATGAGGCTTGGATAGGAGAGACAAATCCCAGAGATGAAAGAATTCCCTGTGGTACCAAATGTTTTAAATGTGGTACACCCGGTCATATAAGTAAAAACTGTACATGGGGTTTTCCTAGTGATAATACTACTTCTAGAAGTAGCCCAAACAGGAGACCCCAACCTCCTGGATTATATAGAAGATGTGGCAAAGGCTGACATTGGACCAGTGAGTGCAGATCAAAAATAAATATATGAGGCAACCATTTACTGGCAGGAAACACCTCTTGCAGGCCCCCAAATCAAATGTGGTACAAACATTTCCAGCCACTGTGGAAGAAATTTCTCTCCAGGACAACTGAATAAACCAATGCCTAATGTAAAAACCGATACTGCAATGGATGATAAAACAGCTCTGATAGATGAATCACAATTTCCAAAGTACACAATAAAACAAATATTTTGGCAGACTCCCATAAATTAACAAAGACTAAAGCTTAGAATTCAAATTAATGGCCTGGTTCTGGAGGGCATGGTAGACACAGGTGTGGATGTGACCATAATTACACCAAAATCACGGCATCCGAATTGGCCTCTTCAAGAGGTAGATGTCCAACTTTTAGGGATTGGCACCCTATCTCAGACAAAACAGAGTTCAGGATGGGTTGAATGCATACAGCCAGAAGGAAAGAGAGGAAGGCTGAAGCCATATGTAAGAAATGTAGCAGTAAATCTTTGGGGCCACGATCTGTTACAACAGTGGAATACCCAGATTAAAATTCCTACACTCTCAGAAAAGGAATACAGATCGACACATGTTTCTAGGAATAATATGATAACATGTTATAAAAAACAGTCACCAACCATTCAGGCTGTACACAAGCAGAGCACAACTGCTGTTGAACTCTCAGAAGTACCAACTGCCTTACCTTTAAAATGGCTACTAATAAACCTGTCTAGGCTGGACAATGGTCTTTGACAAAAGAGAAGCTATAAGCTTTAGAATAGCTGGTTCAAGAGCAGTTAAATGCTCAACACATTGAAGAATCTACCAGGCCTTGGAATTCTCCTGTATTTGTTATTAAAAAAAGTCTGGTAATTGGAGAATGCTGATAGATCTGAGAGCTATTAATAAAGTAATTCAGCCAATGGGCTCCCTACAGACTGGGATGCCCTTGCCCTCTCTGCTACCCAAAGAACAACCTATAACAGTTATTGACTTAAAAGACTGTTTCTTTACCATACCCTTACAAGAAAATGATAGAGAAAAATTTGCCTCCACAGTACCTAATTATAACAATTCTCAGTCAGTCAAGAGATATCAATGGAAGGTCCTCCCACAGGGAATGTTAAACAGCCCTACCTTGTGACAATACTTTGTGCAAAAACCATTGGAGATAATTCATGTAAAGTTTCCACAATCCATAATTTATCATTATATGGATGATATCCTATTAGCTGATCCAAAGTTAGACACATTAGAAAGCATGTTTGATGAAGTAAAAAAAAATTTGCCTCTCTGGGGACTGCAAATTGCTCCTGAAAAAATACAAAGAGGAGATTCTATTAATTACTTAGTATATAAAATAGAGCTACAAAAAATTAGACCCCAAAAGGTACAATTAAGGAGAGGTCAATTGAAGACTTTTTTTCTGGAGCTGAGGACTGAACCCAGGGCCTTGTGCTTGCTAGACAAGCACTTTACCACTGAGTTAAATCCCCAACCCTCTATTGAAGATTCTTAATGATTTTCAAAAATTGTTAGGAAGCATTTCCAACTTACTGGGTATCATGGGAATACCCAAAGATGGACTACAAAATTTGGATAATACTCTAGAAGGGGACAAAGAATTAAATAGTCCAAGAGAATTATCAGCCGAAGCTGAGAAGGAATTGGCTCTAATAGAAAAGGCAATTCAAGAAGCACACGTGGATCGTGTGAATCCAGAACTTAAATGCATTCTTGTCATATTCCCCTCCAGACATTCCCCAACAGATATTTTGATATAGAAAAGATCTCTGATTTGATTCAAAAAGGTAAATTAAGACTGCCAGTTGACAGGAATGGACCCAGCAGAAATTATAGGGCCTTTAACTAATGAGGAAATTTCATCACTATGGAAAGATAATGAATACTGGCAGAGAGCCTGCAGTAAATTTTTGGACAAGATTAATAACCATTATCCCAAAAGCAAGAGAATAGAATTCATAAAGAAGACTGAATGGGTCCTTCCTCACATTGTACAACAACAGTCAATTTCTGGAGTCCTCACATTCTATACCGATGCAAATAAATCAGGAAAGCAGGATACAAATTAGGAGACTTATGTAAAGTGGTACAAAGTCCATACAACTCTGTACAAAAGACAGACCTGTATGCCATTCTTATGGTAATGACGGACTTCTCAGTACCCCTCAATATAGTCACTGACTCTCAATATGCAGAGAGAGTTGTTTTTCATATTGAAACTGCTGAATTTATTCCTGATAATAAAGAATTAACTTCATTATTCATACAATTGCAGGAAATCATCAGAAAAAGGGAACATTTTATATATATCATATATCAGATCCCATACAGGTCTGCCAAGACCTCTAGCACAAGGTAATGATGAAATTGATCAATTACTAATAGGTAATGTGCTAGAAGCCTCAGAATTTCATAAGAAGCACCATGTAAATAGCAAAGGTTTCAAGAAGGATTTCTCCATCACTTGGCAGCAAGCTAAGGATATTGTGTAAAATGTCCTACTTGTTCCTTCTATAACCAAACTCTATTACCTGCAGGGAG
>CABHPQ010167978.1:0-34119 GCA_902168405.1 Peromyscus aztecus | reverse complement strand
ATCTGAAATTCCAATCAGTCTCTGCAGACACAAAAACTCCTCCCAGGGGTGTTTTGTTCCCAGCCAGACACAGCTTCTTTTCAGGAATTTTCATTCACAGATATAAGCTAAGTATTTAGAAGGCAGTTTGACCACAGGCCATCTGGCAATATGATAATAGCTGGTGTCTCCCTTTTTCCCTCCTACGGGGCCTATGGTCTCCTTAACCACCAGCATTTGACCCAGCATGAGTTCTCCTCTGTAAGGTAGCAAAGCCCATATTCTGAGTAACACCTCCCACCTTAGCCATAGGGAGGAACTGTTCTGCAAGTATTCTGGACAGATGCAGCTAATGTGTGCCCAGAATAAAAGTACTGTCCTGTCAGAGGGCATGAGACCATCCTCTAAGGTCAAAGTCATTGCTACTGAGGAAGACCTTTCTGAGGCTGACTTGGACCACCAGGTCTGCTGGGAAGACAAAGGTATGGACAGCTGAAGGTGCTTTCAGGTTCCCTGTTGTATCAGTTGACCTGGGGACAGCCTGGAGGGCTTGTCAAAGAAAGACAGGGGAGAAATGCTTTTTCACTGATTCCTTATATAGATTTGGAATAGTAGGTATTAAATTGTTAAAGTTGTCACTCATCTGAAGAAGTCACTTGTCATGCTTCCTCTAAGGTTTTGAATCTCTATCTTTGGGAAATGTCACTGGGAAGCACTTTACGGTTTTAAACTGGCACCCGCTTTCTCCACTGATTTCTTCTGTATGATTTTGAGCTTTTTCAGATACCAAGTGCTGTCAACACAATTTGTCTTACCTGTTTGCCCAAATACAGTCATCAAGATTCCCTAACAGCAAACCCAGCACTGCACTGTAATGTAATAAGAATGCAACAAGTTTTTATTAACTGATTTATTGATAAGAATTTAGTGTAGCAAAGAGAAATGTTCTTCTGTATTAGAGAAGTTAAAACATATCACATCATTAATCATCATTATACAACCAAAAACAACTAGAAAAGTATGATTCATAGTTATGAAAAATCAGCAGCAAATAGAAAGTAACTGAGATGTCTCAGTTTAATAGATAAACATTGTAAATCGGCTATAGTAAATATGTGCAATGAACTAACTGAAAATACATCCACAGGATGAAAGAAATATATGTTCTTAATAAGTAAACAGAAATAAAACCTCAGCAGAAAAATAGAAACCTTAGAAATAAACAAATAGAAATTTTAGAACCCCACATTGCAATGCCTTAAAAGAAAAATTCATTGCAAGGATCAATAGCAGACTGCAGATGGCCAAAGAAAGGGTGCATAATTCATCAAATAAGCAGGGGTGTGCTCGTTAAGTTGAATATTACTCAGAAACATGGGGAAATAAACTACTGGCCCACCAATCAGGGTGGATGACTATTAAAAATATTATCCTGAAAAAAGTTAAACATGAAAGAGCATATATCATACAACCTCATATATATGAACTGCAGAGGAAGGAAATCTACTCTTCGGTGACAAAATCAGATCAAAGTTGCCCAAAGATGGGAAGGGAAGGAAGACATTGGCAACAGTAGGTCACAAAGTAACTTATCAAGTGATAAGAAATATTTTATAAATTTATTAAAGTAATGGTTACACAGGTGGATGCCCATCTGTCAAAGTAGATTTAAATGTAGCACGAAACATATCATATATTCCACATAGCTTACAACCAATATAGTTGATTTTAACAGGAAAGTATTTAGGTTCTAGATCTCATGATAGTCTTTGTGTGTGTACCCATACATGAGAATGTGCACGTGTGTGCACATCAGGAAGCCAGAGATAGACACCATCTTTGCCAATCACTCTCCACTTTATTTTTGTTACAAGTTTCTCACTGAACTTGGAGCCTTCCAATTTAGCCAGATTAGACGGACATAAAATTCAGGGATCCTCCTGTCGCCACCTCTCTAGTGCCAATTACAAATGGGCACCATCAAATGCAATGTTTACATGGGGCTGGGGATCAAACTCAAGTCCTCCTGTATAGTGGCAAGCAGTCTTCTGACTGAACCCTTATGATGTTCTTTAAAGTGACTTTTCAATCAATAGCAAGGATTCCCCTGCTTTAATTTGGAGTAAAATGGAACATAAAAGTAGAAATTGTGGACAGAGCAACAAGAGGCAGCATGAAGAGAGTGAAGTTCAGTCTCTTACATGAGAACACAGTCAGATCCAGGACCCAGGACCCTCCACTTCCCAGCTGTGCTTTGGAGCAAGTGAGATTGGGAACTCTCAATACAATTGTGGGAAATTATCAACAAGGTATGGAAACTCAAAACTCTTTATTCCTTTCTCCCCCTGGGCAGTATGTAGAGATGAAGCTCAGGGTAGAGTCAAAGCAGGAACTGTCCACCAGCTGGAATCATGGCAAATACTTCACGACAGAGGTGATCCTCTACCATGTTGGGCCCAGGGCAAACAAATTGAATAGAGTGGAAGGGTGTTTGTTTGTTTGTTTGTTTCCTAAAACAATGTGGCTTCTTAGATTACACATTAGGAAGGGAGCCAGAATTCAAACACTATCAGAAAAGTGAATGGACTTTGAAAGAACAGGTTAAAAACATGTAACTAGGGGGGAAGAAAACAGGAAAGAAGGACAGGAATTTTGTATGTGAGAATATATATGTATCTAACTCGCAACAAAGACATGGAATACACCTGAACTTTAAATTAAAATATCATTTCTTATTGGAAAGAGGGTAGATAGGGATTGTATTTTGATTTTAATGAAGCTCACAAAGCAATGGGTTTCATTATGACATTTTCAAACAGAAATAACTTTGATTTTCCCTTAAACACTCCCACACCTCCTTGTTCCTTTCTACCCCAAGTAGCTTCTTTTTCCATTTCTGTTGCCTTCCCCACTTCCTTAACATTTCCTTTGACTTCTTTCATGATCCTCTTTCTAATTTTCTGTCCTTACCTGCACTCATATATATGAGTATACATTTTGTGTGTGTATATATATGTGTGTGTGTGTGTGTGTGTGTGTGTGTGTATGTTTTATGTATACATGTATGTGTATATGTATGTATATATACAAATATATAAAGCTAAGCTATTCTAATGAGGGAGACTATATAGTATTTGTCAACTCACTTAATATGATAATTTCCAGATCCATCTATTTTCCCCAAATTTCACTATTCAATTTTCCTTTGAAGTTTAATAAAATTCCATTTTGGGTATTACTACACTCTCATTATCTATCCATCTGTTTGTTGAAGGCCATCTAGGCTGGTTCCACTTCCTTGATATTGTGAATAAAGCAATAATAAACATGGAAATACAAGTACTTCTTTATTTTTAATTTTTTGAGAAAAGGATGTACTTTTTGTTTGTTTGTTTTTTTCAAGACAGGGTTTCTCTGTGTAGCTTTGCACCTTTCCTGGAACTCTCTTTGTAGACCAGGCTGGCCTCGAACTCACAGAAATCAGCCTGCCTCTGCCTCCCAAGTGCTGGGATTAAAGGCGTGGGCCACCACCGCCTGGCAAAAAGGTTGTATTTTTATATCTGTATAAATCTGGAAATAAATCATCATTGCCCCCAAATCTCTATAGAATATCTGAACAAACTGATGTGTCTTTAACACATTTGAGGTTCAATATACTCTATACAAATGTGAGTGGACTAGAACTTGGCAACCTCACCACCATACCAACTTACTGTTGTAAACCAACTGTGTTGTCCTAGGGAGAGAGCTCATTCAGTAAAATGTTTGCCATGAAAACAGGAGCTTTTGAGTTCCACTCCCCAGACCCTACATAAGAGAACACACATGGTGGCATATACTTGTAACCCCCACACTGGGGAGGTAGACAGGCTGATCTCTGGGACTTCCTGACCAGCCAGCCTAGTCCACTTATTCAGTCCTAGGCCAATGAGAGACCTTACTTGAAAGGGTAAAAAAAAAATAAAGTAAGGTAGATGGCATAAGAGGAACCATAGCCAAGACTGTCCTCTGGTCTACACATGCGTGCACGCACACACACGCGCACACACACACACACACACACACACACACACACACACGCGCGCACACACACACGTACACGCACACAGAGGCACAAACACACAAAGACAGCTTAATTGCTCATACCTAGTAATTCTAACTAGAGCTTTATACAAAACTGAATGAGATAATGCTTAGTGTCAGAGCAGAAGACATTTTCCTACGAACAGAGATGCTAATATGGCACTTCTGTGTATCATGGGTACTGGTCCCTTGCCTCCCTCAGAGGGACAGAAGACGAGGAAAGCCTATGATTGGAAGGTAGGAGTAGAAGGGAGGGGATCAGGAATGAAAAATTGGCCACATCTGTAACAGATACTGAAGATTTGGATTCTTTTCTCTCTGCCGAAAGAAGGTTTAACTTCTGCCTCAGAAGTCTCTCAGCAACTCTCGTTTAGGAAAACTCAGAGAATAAATCTTATCATATTTTTCTTGTGCAGTATCCAATATGTCCCAAGAGGCCATTTAGTCACAACCAGAGACACCTGGGGGTAGGGCGAGATTGTAGAGTTACACTGTTACATGATGTAAAGTTCATATATTATGTACCACATGGGTACAATATGCCTGCAGGTGGAGAGCCAATGGTCCCATCTTCCAGAAAGCTGATGCAGAAAACAGTCAAAACATAGAGCTAACACTTTTGAACTTCCAGAAATCGGCTAACATCTGACTCGTTACATCACCAGCATAGTCAGAAGACTCTGGAATATATTTCTATCTTCTCAGATAGTACTCTGTGAATGCATCATGGTAGAAGAGCCTCATGAAATCCAGAACTAAGCCGGAGGCAGTAGCCAGCTCCCACATTCTCAGGGAAATCTCACAAACTGTACCAAGTATCTGTTGGCAGCTACTGGTTGCCATACATTAGACAAGATCTTCAACGGAAGTTGTTGAGCTCACTGTGGAAGGTTCTCTGTCACAGATAGCTCAATGAGAAAACAAGGGTACTTGACAGGTAGGAAACAATGCCTCTCCCAGATACCATAGGCTATCAAATAAAAATCCCAGTGCCAAGTATGGGTCACATCTTTCTGAGTTGTTGATCAGTAGAATCCCATAGAACCTCCACTCAACAAGTTATAACTATTGCTCTTGATTATCTTTCAGAACTTGATAGTAAGATACCATTACTGAAGACACCACATACTTGAGAACATGGAGAAATCATGCTAGTACTGATCTGGAAGTTTCTTATCTACTGGCTACCTTTCATAGTGACAGAAAGCTCTTGTCATGCTGCAAGTGGAGAAAAGTATAACCTAGTTGTGAACCGTGTGAGCTACAAAAACAACTCGTCAAGTAGATATGCCCACCAGTACGATAGTGGTATGGGTGTTATAGGACCAACTAAGTACTTTCTGAATGGATTTAAAGACAATTCCAAAACAGAATTCATGCTTGGTACCATTAACTGGGCCAAAAACCTATTACTGGTTAGGTCATAGGCCCTAGGGGAAAACCTAATACTATTATTCTACTAAATAAACTAAATTGTCCTCTAAGTTCTTAACTGTATATATTTACATTGCACATCTCTCAGCCCTAATCAGAGAAATTTCTTTTTGCAGTATATAGCAAGTGTTAATATAGAGACCCACAACTGGCCAGCAGATAGAGAATAAGAAACTGTGAAGTGCTTAGCCCTAATGGAACATTTCTATCACCTTCTCCCCCTAAAAGTTCAGGGATAATCATAGAAAGGGGACTGTAAAAAAGATTGTAAGAAGTAGAAGACATCTGTAGAAAAACATTATTTTCTGTATATGACAGGGCCATTGTACACACAACCTAACAGCAGCTGTGACTAGATGTGTACGATCTGTTCAAGATTAAACCACACAAAATCCCAGCATGGGTAGGAAAAAGGCTCAAAGTTCCTTCCCTAGCTGAGAAGATATACATAATTGGTGGCTGTTGGAGAAGCAAAGTTTTCTTCATGGATATAGCCTCAGAAAAGCTACCATGCTTCTGTAGACGACCCTACACCTATGCACATACAAGGAACACTAAGTAGATACAGCTTCCTTTTTTTTTTAAATTGGGAGAACAAAATGGGGCGTAGATAGAGGATGACTTCGAGGAGAGAGAATAAGAGTGTGTTTGATCAATTTTAATGTCTAAAATTCTCAAGCAATAGCACTGTAAAACTGTACTTGAGACAGGCCTTGTTTCTACTTAGGCTTACTAATTGTGAATGAAAACTGAGTAGTGACAAGAAAAGACAATGTCCAGGTGCTTGACTTGGGAAACGTTGGTTAGTTTTTACTCTTTACTCTTTTGGCTCTTTTGGGGATACCACCACCCAGCTTCCAAATAAATCACACATGAAGGCTTATTCTTAATTATAAATGCCCTGTCTTAGCTTGGCTTGTTTCTTGCCAGCTTTTTTTTTTTTTTGGTTTTTTGAGACAGGGTTTCTCTGTAGCTTTGGAGCCTCTCCTGGACTAGCTCTGTAGACCAGGCTGGCCTCAAACTCACAGAGATCCACCTGCCTCTGCCTCCTGAGTGCTGGTAATCTTACTTTCACTCTTACTCCATGGCTGTCTGGGTGGCTGGGTAGCTGGGTGGCTTAGTGGCTGGGTGGCTGGGTGGCTGGGGGGTTGGGTGACTGGGTAGCTGGGTGGCTGGCCCCTAATGTTCTCTTCCTCTCACTCCTAGACCTCTCCTCTCCCAGATTTCTCCTTATATTAATTCTTTCTGCCTTCCAGCCCCACCTATACTTTCTCCTGCCTCACTATTGGCCGTTCAGCTCTCTATTAGACCATCGGGTGTTTTAGACAGGCATAGTAACTCAGCTTCACAGAGTTAAACAAATGAAACATAAACAAAAGTAACACACCTTAAAATAATATTCCCCAACATAATGTAAAGAAAGCCATTTGGGGAGTGGCTTATAAGTCCTTGGGGACAGCAGGTATCCTATCTCCTGATACGTTGACTAAAGAAAGTTTAAGGGATGAAGCTGCTTTCAGTATTTGGCATACAGACATAAATGAACTCCCCCTTTGAAGCAGATTAGAAATATGGTACCAAGAACATCTTCCTAAAATATTTGAAACTCATTAGCATTTCTTTTTTATTTATTATTATTGTATGTGTATATATATGGCATGCTTATGTGTGTGTGCGTGTGTGTCCTTGAAAGTCAGAGGATGACTTTGAGAGTCAGTTATCTCCTTCCAAGGATGGAACTCAGCTGTCAGACTAGCTCAAGAATCTTCATACCTGTTGAGCTTTCTCACTGGCCCCTTGTTAACATTTCTAAGTGGATGCTCTCAAAAATAAATTTCTGGGCCAGCAATTTGGTTTATGACTCAACCAGTAAAAACACTAGCCATAAAAACCTAGGGACCTGAGTCCAATCCCAGAATTCATAGTAGAAGGACAAAACTGACTGTAGCAATATGAGCCTATACATACACACACATACACATGCACACGCGCATGCACACACACACACACACACACACAGTAACAAAATAAAATTAACAACTAAACTAAAATTAAAAACTAAATTTCTAGAACTTCAGGAGCTCTCACAAAACAACAGTCTGTACACATCAGAATACTGAACATTCTCATTCTCTGATGCTAAAACTTAGGGATTAGAGTGAGATATGTGAGCCTGATTCTAGTTCATAGATGGTTCAGGCCAGGCATTCACAATAATCTGGGGAGCCTTTGCCTCAGAAAGCCAAGCTAGGAAAGCTGACATGAATGTTTTGATCATAGTAACACTGACGTCATAATTAAATGAGGTTAGGTGTAAAAATATCTACCAAGGAGCATATGTGATCATCCCTTGGGTAGACTCTACAGACTGAACTAGCAAAGGAAAATGAGCTTCTGAAGCAACAAGTTATATGCTGTCCTGTACACATACAGACACCCTCGCTTTAGCTCTACTACTTATGGAAAAAGACCTGAAACTAAAGTGCTGACAGTGTCCCTAATCCATAGCTATTCCCTGACGCTGGAGCTCAATCTGTCTCTTGTAGTTGCTAACAATTCAATGAAAGATCCCGTAAATACCAAATATATTTGTTTGGCATTAAAAGCATCTATAGAAGCGTGTGATCTCATAAAAGGGAGCTGTGTGTTGAAGAATCAGGGAATTAAAATGTCAAATACAGGATGCTTGGGGGAGGAGCATCAGGAGATAGACAAATTATGATGCCCCCCCAACCCCTGCCAGCTCAGGGGAATAGTGGGCTGTAGCTTAAGTTTTCCTGCCTGGCCCACAGTCAGGATAAATCTCTTTCACCTGCCAGTCCCACAGCCGCTCAGACCCAACCAAGTAAACACAGAGACTTACATTGCTTACAAACTGTATGGCCGTGGCAGGCTTCTTGCTAACTGTCTTTATATCTTATATCAATCCATTTCTATAAATCTATACCTTGCCACATGGCTCGTGGCTTACCGGCATCTTTACAAGCTGCTTGTCCTGGTGGCGGCTGGCTGGCAGAGCAGTAACTCCCTCTGCCTTCCTGTTCTTTTAATTCTCTCTGTTAGCCCCGCCTATACTTCCTGCCTAGCCACTGCCAATCAGTGATTTATTAGCAACACATTTGCCATACAGAACATCCCACAGCAGTGGGCAGAAGGAATATAAAAGCTAGAGACTGAAAAGAAAACGTGTTGTGAATGTGTCTTCTGGACATCATGAAGCTCACATAAACTCACAGCAGCTGTGGTAGCCTGTAAAAAACCTATACAAGGTTGGAGTCATCATCCAGGAGAGGAGAGTTGGTGAGATCCCACCCCTCAGTGAAGGATTGATGGCAATTAATGGGTGCTGGAGAAAGGGTATCATTTTCTTAAGTGGTGTAGCCACTTCTTGTTACAGTAAATAGCACCCAACTCACAATCCTGAAAGCAATCATAATCAAACTCAGTGGATCACAGGAGAGGGAAGACGATGAGAATGGGAATTAAGTGGTAAAAGTGACCCAAATTCAATAGATCCAATGCATGAAATTGACAAAGAATTTTTTTTTAAAGCATGATATGAACCACCATCTTCTGTTAGTCGACCCCTTGCTACTACAGGACCTCATTAAAATATGCACAGCTGGGAAATTGTACTGAAGGTTTCAGGTAAGAGGTCTGTTCACTCTTCCATCAGAGTCCACTACATACATAGAAAAGCATGCAATAGTGTAACCCATCCTCCTGAGGATTGCCGGACAGAAATTCCTGTCACCTGATGATTTAAATACTTAAATAGTGCTTCTACTTCAGAAAGCAGTTATGAAGCATCTCTTTTGGGACCAAAATAAAAACATTCTCCAAAGACTTTACAAAAACACTTTCCAATTCCATCCTAAATTAATTGGTTCCAGTATTTTAGGCACTTGGCAAATTCTGCTGAACTTCATCTAATTTAAGTTTACATGTTCTGCTTTTCTTTCCATAAACCATAAACCATGTCCCAACATTCTTGTAAATAAGCATATTGATAATAAGATATGAATGTAAATCTGCATACAACCTTCACTGTGAACCTGCTTTGAAATTTTACTCAAGCATTTTGAGTACATAAGATCTCTAACTTTTCCAAAGGAGATTTATAGCCAACGACACAGCACAAATTTTATAGAACTGATTATAACTATATCTGTAAGACAAAGTCAGTGAATGGCCCAATGCTGCCAACATTTCCAAACTCTGCAGTCTGTCACCTCTGCTCTGATAGATATGAGATCACTAGAATCCTGTGAGAGAAGTGAAGCCATTATCACTTAGCTTCTGATAGTTGATTTTTCCTATTGGATCTAAAATCTCTATTGAAAACTAAAGACTTGAATGTTCTAGATTGGACCAAACATTGTATAAGAAATCCAAGTGAGTGAATGGAATGGTCTCTCTGGAGACTTTATCTTGTCTCTTCTTCAGACACAGTATTAAATATTTAATAGAAATATTAAAATGAAGACTCTTTAATTAAATGTCAATTTTTTTTTCTTTCAGGCTTTCTGGAGGGAGCTAGGAATAATCATTTCAAGGTAACAAACCATCTCTGAAGTGGTTATGTGTCAGGATCTCATACCTGTGTGTCTGACAATTCCTAGGAGTTTGCTTTTCTTAACACTCAAGAGGACACATTGACATTAAGAACTTTCACTATGGTGCTGAGGCTTAGCTTCAACACCACTGTGTTCACTCACAGAAGTTACACTACCAGGCAGTAAAGACTTTCTGTCTGGACTATGTACTTGTTTCTGTATAAACAAGGTATAGCATCGTTGTTTCTGTATAAACAGAGTACAATATCATTGCTTCTGTATAAACAGGGTATAGCATCATTGTTTCTGTATAAACAGAGTATAGCATCATCATTGGGTGACATTCTTTGTGTCTGCATGCTAATCTAGATCATAGTTATGGTGTGTTTTTACTTTTCATTGACAGATTTTCCCCCTTTGTTTCCAAGTCTCCAATTTAATAAAGAATGACTGACTATACAATACAAAATTTAAAGGAAAGTCTGCAATATAGTCCCCAGAAACACTTGTTCTACTTGTGTAGCAAGAGGGGTTTCTGGGTAGCAAACAGATATGCCAGCTCTCCTTCCAAAGACAGAATGCCTGAGTACTCGGCACACCTCAGCAGCAAGCGATCAAAACACGAGGTGGCAGCAGTTCATTTCACATGCAAAAAAAAGGTGGGTTCACTCAGTTCAACCCAGTATTTGTGAGCAGAGAAGTTTGTTTCCTATTGGCTCAGAGCCAAGATAAGTAAGACCAGAACAATTATGAATAGAATGTGTACCTTCCCGGGAAGTGTAGGTCACTGTGTGGTTTGAACAAGAAGAATGGAGAAGTACTTTGAAGCCTTGCCCATTCTCCTCTGTGTTCATCTGAACTGTAAGTCACCCCTGGGCTTCCCGGAAGCTTCCCCACAAGTCTGGGGAAGCAGAGGGGTTCATCCTGATCACCCCCCTGTAGATATTCTAGAAATAAATTGTAAAGTCTAAAGATGACCCAGTAACTCGTCTTTACTATCTCAACAGTGGTAAGTGGTCAAGCAAACACGGTGATACAGAGTCCTTCCATCCTGGATGTCTGGGAAAAAGAAACAGCTGCTATCAACTGCACTTACACAAATTCGGCATCGAATTATTTCCCCTGGTATAAGAAGGACAGAAGGGAAGGCCTTACTCTTCTCACAGACATTCGCTCAAATGTGGACAGAAGGAAGGAGGGAAGATTCACAGTGATACTGGATAAAAATGCTAAACATGTCTCCTTGCATATAACAGCTGCACAAACAGAAGATTCAGCCTTGTACCTCTGTGCAGCAGACACACAGTGCTCTGCAGGCACTTACAGCCTGAATGCAAACGTTCAGCTGGGGCTGCAGTAACACTTTTATCCCTGCTTCATTTTGGATTATAATGGATCGCTATAAACTGAAATGAATGTAGAGATCTGATAAGTGATCATAAAAATATTATCTTTAAGGCAATCAAGACGGCTCAGTGAGTAGAGCACTTTTTACCAAACCTGAGGACCTGAGTGTAATTCCTTGGAGCTACATGTGGAAGGGGAGAACCAACTCCTGAAAGTCATTCTTCCAAACACACATCATGGCAGGAAGAAACCTACACACACACACACACACACACACACACACACACACACACACACACCTACAACCAACTGAACGTTTTTAAAGGAATAATACTTTTTATTTTTTATTGCCAACTGCTAGGAATTTTTATTTTATTAAAAATCCAATGCAGAGCTAGGCATGGTAGTTGCCACATTTAATCCAAGCACTCTGGAGGCAGAGGCAAGTAGATCTCTGAGTGTTCGAGGCCAACCTGGTCTACAAAGCGAGTTCCAGGACAACCAGGGCTACAAAGTGAGACCCTGTCTCAAAAAAAAAAAAAAATCCAATGAAAACCTTGAAACCTTATGAAACTTATAACACACCAAACACACACACACACACACACACACACACTCTTTATATGTATGTATGAGTTATTAGTAATATAAATACATTCTGTGTCATACAGCACTATGATGTTTCAAGTATCTCCTTAGTATCTATGGAAAAAGCTTTCTAACTGACTTTTTACAAAAGTGCAAATGATACACTTGGGGAAAGAGATAGATTTTTCAGCAAATGCTATCCATGTACTGAATCATCAAACTAGATCTCTATCTCTCACAAGTTATAAAACCAAATTCAAAATAGATTGAAGAGTTAAACATAAAGCCTAAAATTACAAAACAACCAGAAGACAACAGGGGAAATGTTTCAGGGCATTACAATTGGCAAGGATTTTTATTCCTTGGACAAGACTCCTAAATTACATAAATAAAAGCAAAACTTGGCAAATGAGATTACATTAAAAAAAAAAAAAACGCTTTTGCCAAGCAATAGGCATAATCAAATGACTGGAGTGACAACATGCATGATGGAAGAAATCATTTATAAACTGTGGTAGTTTGAATGTAATCAGCCACCTAATAATGTCACTATTAGGAGGCGTGGCCTTGGTGAAGTAGGTGTGGCCTTGTTGGAGGAAGTGTGTCATTGTGGGGGCAGGCTTTGAGGTCTCTTTTATTAAAGCTTCCCTCAGTGTGACACTCAGTCCACTTCCTGTTGCCTGCAAGATATAGAAGTTTCAGCTACCTCTCCAGCACCTACATGCATGTCTGCCTGCACACATCCATGTTCCACCGTGATGATAATGGCTGAACTCTATGCCACCACAATTAAATATTTTCCTTTATAAGAGTTGCCATGGTCATGGTGTCTCTTCATAACAATAGAAACTCTAAGAAAAAAAAAAACTATATATCTAACAAGGGACTGATATCAGAATATGTAAGAAACTACTAAAGCTCAACAGTCCAAAAGCAAGTAGTTTATCTTCTTAAGTATTTTTTTATTTTTTGAGATTATAATTACATATAGAATTATATAATTACATATAGAAACAATAGAACTCAGTATAATCGAAAAATGCTCAGTTTCACTAACAGACAAATGAAAATCATAATCACAATGGGCTGTTACCCCACACCAGTAAGTCACCTCCCAAGAATTGTCAAAATGACTCAGGATGACAAGTTTTGGTGAGGACACAAAGAAAATGGAGTGCTTGGGCACTTAACATGCTTAGTGAGTAAAATGCTTGCAGCTCAAACTTGGTATCCTGAGTTCAATTCCAGGAACGCATATACCACAGAATTGTCCCTGACCTTTACACACATGCCCCGGTATGGGAGCAATACACACATACACACACACACACACACACACACACACACACACACACACACACTAAAATAAACCAAGATTATTTTTCAAATAATAAAAATTAGTGCATGCATATGATATAGATGTCTCCTAAAACAATTTTAAATAGATCTACTGTACAATTCAGCAATTCCATTAGAAGATATATATCCAAAGGAAATAAAGTTGATAGGTTAAAAAGACATATGCACCCCTTATTATTGAAGCACCATTCACAATAACCCAAAAATGGAAACCACTTAAGAATTCATTTACTGATGAGTAAATTATGGTTCACAAGCACAACAGAGCACCATTTAGCAGCCAAAAGGAATGAAATCCTCTCATTTACAACATGAAAGAGATCAGTATGTTAAGTAGAATATGCCAGGCACACAAAAGCAAGTACTGCATGATGTCATCCATATCAAAAGAATGGTCACAGAAGTTGAGAAGGGAATCGTGATTTACCGAGGATGCGAATAATAGGAAAAAGAGATGGGGAAGGTACTGATTAGCGGATAGTAAGTCATAGATTGCAGCAGAAAGGTCTGATAATTGATAACAAATGGAGTGCATATTTCCAAAAATATTTTGGATGTTTTCATCATGGCAAATGTTTTAAGAGATGGGTTTGTTTACCCCAACTAAAATAAATGGACACATGTACATGTATTGAAACATCACATGCTATTCCATTAGTATGTATAATTTTTATGTTTTATGAATCAGTTAAACAAATTTAAGTGAATAAATAGCTCAGAAGGACCTTGTAAAATTTTAACTAACTCTAATGTATTCTAGAGAAGTGGCAGTGTTTTAAGTAAATGTGTGAAATGTAAAGATAATTTCATTGGAGTACATAGTATTTTCTCTCTGTCTTAGACATCCTAAAATGCACCACATGCACCAAAAGCCTTTTGGGTGGCAATTTTCTGACCTTCAGATAACAAGATAAAGTTTAATTTTTTTATATTAATCAGCTTGTTTTCATTATGGGCAATTTGGAAAATATAACAACTGTGAAATCAATAAAAATTTCATTACCTCAAAATAAATTTTTTCTATAAGTATTTCATTTAAGTGCATCTGCATATATCTCAAGTCATGCTAATTTAATATATAAAATATATTTTCCTATAATATTTATATTGAATTTCTTAATGCCATTATCATTTTTCCCCAAATGATAACCCCCACTGAAATCAACATTGCTACTATTTAATACAAGTCCATATAGGAACTCTGCTTGTTCCATTTTGGCAAACTGAATTATAATTTACATAGTAAAAACAAACTTTCGAAGGTAGAACATTAAGTCATCTTAGTAAGTTTATAAATCTGTGTAACCAAAATAGCCATCTAATTTCAGAACTTTATCATAATTCAAAAAAAAACCCCCAAACTTCCACATCCTCAGGAGCCTCCCCCATCCTAATTGTCCACACCACACCCAACAGCACTCACTGGCTTATCTCCATGCATAAGGTTGCTCCAGATCATTTATCTCAATGGGATCATTCAGTATGTGACCTGTTGTATCTGACTTTTTCATTTTGCATAATGGTTTCAAGACAACACTTGTGTTCAACTTTTTGTCAGGTTATTCTTGAGTTTCATGGTCCATTAGAAGCATATTTCTAGGTCACACAGTAACTTTGCTTTCAACATTTTGAAGAACTACCAAAGTCAGTTTACAAACTGACTTTATTTTGAATTTCTATCAACCGTGTAAGAAGGCTCCAATTTCTCCACATCTTTATTTTCTTTTGACTATGCTTACCATACTAGATTTGAACCAATGTTTCTTTGTGGTTCCAAGTTTTTTTTTTTTTCCTTTATCATGGATAAGGTGAGGCAGATCTTCATGTGCTTGTTGGCTGTTTGTATACTCACATTAGAGAGTATTTACTCAAATATTGCACTGCAATTAGATTTAATGGTTACTTGGCTGTTATTACTTAGTTGTAAGATATTTATTCAATATACTAGACCTTCATGACAGACATAACTTGCAAATGATTTCTTCCATTCTATGAACTGCCCTTTTTACTTTTTTGTTTGACAATTTCTTACATGCATACAATGTACTTTGATCAAGTCATTCTTCCATTCCCTCCACTCCAAATTCCCCAGCCCCCTAACTACTCCCTCCCAACTTCATGAGTTTTTTCTACCCCTAGCCGAGTCCACTCAGCACTGCCAGTATGTGTATGAATGTAGGTATGTGTTGTAAGGTATCTCAGTGTGTTTGCAATTGGTGTATAGGAGGGCTACTGTTTTGTGTCTTAATTTTGTATCCTGCTGTTTTGCTCAATGCATTTATCAGATGTAGAAGTTTTTTGGTGTTGACTTTAGGTTCTTTACATATAAAATCTTATTTGCAAAAAAGGATGCTGTGACTTCTTACTTGCCTATTTGTACTTTTAGCTGCTTTAATTTATTTTACTGTTGTAGCTAAGATTTCAAGCACTGTTTGAACGGAAGTGGGGAGAGTGGATAGTCTTATTTGTTTACGATTTTAGTGGAAATGCTTTGGCTTTCTCTCTATTTAGAGAATGTTCACTGTGAGTTAGTTGTATATTGCCATCATTATGTTAAGATATGTTCTCTGTATTCCTAGATTCTTATGAACTTTTATCATGAGGGATGATAGATTATGTTGAAGGCCTTTTCTACATCTATTGAAATGATCATATGGTTTCTGTCTGTGAGTCTATTTTATGTGTGAATTTCAAGTATTGACTTATGTATGTTCAACCGTCCCTGCATCTCTGGAATGAAGCTTACTTGACTATGGTGGCTGATCATTTTGATGTGTTCTTGATTCCGTTTGTATGAATTTTATTGAGAATTTTTGTGTTTATGATCATCAGAAAGATTGAGTTATAATTTACTTTTTGTTGTTTGGTCTAGTCCTGTTTTGATATTAGAGTAATACTGGATTCATAAAGAGGATTTAGAAGTATTTATTATTTTCTATTTTACAGAATAGTTTGAAAAACGTTTCCAAAGTTTTTGACAGTCTTGTAAAATTCTGCACTGACCCTATTTGTTCCTGGGCTTTTGTTTTGGTTGCAAGATCTCTAATTATTGCTTCTATTTCATTAGATGTTATGGGTCTATTTAAATTATTTAATTCATTTAGAAATTCATCCATTTCTTTTAGATTTTTTTCAGTGGAATATAGACTTTAAAGGATGTCTTTATGATTCTCTGACACTGTCTGTTGCAGTATCTCCCTTTATTTCTCTACTTTGGTTAATTGGACCCTCTATTTCTTTCTTTTAGTTAATTTGGCTGGATGTTTGTTAGGTTGTGGGTTTTTTTTAATCTTTACAAAGAATGCCTCTTGACTCTTTGTGTGGTTGTTTGTTGGTTTCTATTTTATTCATTTCAGCCCTGACTTTTGATTACTTTTTCCCATCTACTCTTTGAGTGTTGACTTTCTTGTTTTTCTAGGACTTTCAGATACATCATTAAATTATTAGTTTGAGATACCCCACGTTGCTTTTTTTCACTTTTTAATTTATGAGATTATAATATAATGACAGCATTTTAATCTTTCCTCCTTCCAAAACATCTCATATATCCCTCCCTGCTCTCTTTAAAATTCATGTGTCTTTTTTATTAATTGATATTGCATGCATATATACATATATATACATATATATTCCTGAATGTAACCTGCTTAGTCCATATAATGTTACATGTGTGTCTATCTTCAGAGCTGACAAAGTTGGTATTGGACAACCTAATGCTGTGCACTTCTTTGAGGAAAACTATTTCTCCCATTCCCAGCATTCCTAATTTGCCTATAATTCTTTGTGTAGGGTTGAAGCTTCATAGGCTTTCCCTTTGCAGTTTAGCAGGTGCATTGGTGATGTCCTTTTCATATTTAGGAACCCATGTGGGTGATACTCTATAAGCATAGATTCTGACAATCCTAGGTGATAGAATCTCACAGCAAACTCCTTTATCTGGCTTTTACCATCTTTCTGTCACTTTTCTGCAATGTTCCCTGAACATTAGGTACAGGAATGTTTTGTAGGTTTATATTGGAACTGTGATCCACAACTCGGCATGTTGATTGTAGTTTTCTGTAGTGGTTTCCAGCTGTTGCAAAGAGAATTTTTCTTGATGAAAGATGAAGACGTTTATCCATGGGTATCAGGACAAATGTGTAGATTGTTAGGGGTTTATGCAAGTTTAATAAAGTGGTAGTTGTAGATTATTCTCCAATAACTATGACTTCACTAACACTGAGAAGTTGGCTAGGTTTCCAGTAACAGGCTTAGTTTCCCTGTAGCAGAAATCTTAAAAGTTCTTAGTCATAAAATCAAACCTGAGGCTAGGTATTGGGTTGAATGCTGGAAGATCAGAGAAGCAGAACAAGCCACAGCTTCCTCACCTCGACAGTTCCTCAGCTGATCCTGTTTCCTCAGACTGGAAGCCTCTGAGTGCTCATCCAGAATGGATCTCAGCTGAACTGTGCTGCTCAAAGCCTAAAAGCTTAACTAGCCAAAAGCTTCTAGTTTCTGGTCCTCACACCTTATATACATTTCTGCATTCTGCCATCACTCCCTGGGATTAAAGGTTCACTTTCTGGGATTAAAGGTTCACTTTCTGGGATTAAAGGCGTGAGTGCCACTATTTTCTAGCCTCACCATGCCTGGCTGTTTCCAACGTGGCTTTGAACTCACAGAGATCCAGAGGGATTTCTGCCTCTGAAATGCTAGGATTAAAGGCGTGAGTGCCACCATTTTCTAGCCTCTGTATCTAGTGGCTGTTCTGTCTCTGACCCCAGATAAGTTTATTAGGGTGCACAATATTTTGGGGAACACAATATCACCACATTTCCCTCTTGTTGAGCTAGTCCTAAATCCAATTAGAGCTCTGTTCATTACTGCCAAGGTATGTGTAGCACTACTGCACCCTTAGGGCTATCATACCATGCTGGTGATTTATGTAGTCCATAGGTATCATGGCTGGGTAGGACTGTTGGTTGCCTCCTTTCTTTGGAATATTGCATAATGCTTCCCAGTACCAAAAAAGCTAGTCCTCATGGAGGAAGCATTCAGATTAGTTCCAGTTCAGGCGTCTCTGAGCCCTGTTTCTGAAGTGCATGGAGTCTTTAGCAATGGGGACTTACCTTCTACCTCAATGTGGCGGGGGGGAGGGGGGGGGACCCGCGGGCAGCAACCAAGGGTAACAGCAATAGTCTGTATGTTTTAAAAGTCTATTGGGAAGCCCTGGCCAACAATTCAATAGAGGGCTTCTCGTGTCTGGTATTGGGGTTTCTGTTGGGTGATATTTGACTCTTGCAGTGGGCAAAATCAGCACAAATGAGAAAAGTTCATTTAAACTAAATATGAATATTTATAGACAGAATAATATGTATTATAGGTTTTATTATTTTAGGTATGTAATTAATAGTATGATTCCTTATGGCATTTTCAGACAACCTTGTTAGTTTACCCTCTTTATTTACCCCTTTCTGCCCTCCCTAAAGAGCCACCCTTTTCCCATTTCCCCATTGGATCACTTGTATCTGTGGTACCCCTTTACCCGCCTACCACTCTCTTCTGCATTTACCTCTCACCTTCCAAAAGAGATCCCTTTATCATTTTCCCAACCACATTGCTTGTACCGTTATTCTTCTCTCTATTTCTCCCAGCTCCTCTACCCTAGCAAAGGCCCTGTTTTAATTTCCTAGGTCCTGCAGAAACAAGATATGGACTCACATCTGATGACTTGGATCTTGGAGGCTCCAACAAGAGTACAAGAGACCTTTGTCTTTCTGGGTGTGGGTTTCCTCACTCAATATGATCATTTCCTGTTCAATTCATTTACCTGCAAAGTTCATGATTTTGTTTTTCTTTACCACTGAATAGTATTCCAGAGTGTACATGTACCACATTTTCATTATCCATTCATTGGCTGTAGGACATTTATGTTGTTTTCATTTTCTAGCTGTTGTGAATAGAGCAGCAATAAACATGGCTGAGCAAGTAGCTGTAGAGTGGATGTTAAGTCCTTTCAGCAAATACCAAGGAGTGGTATACCTGGGTCGTACGGTAGACTTATTTTTAGCTTTGAGAATTCTCCACATTAATTTCCATTGTGGCTGTACCAGTTTGCAATCCCACCAACAGTGAATGAGGGTTCTGTTTTCCCCACATCCCCTCCAGTATTTGTTGTCCATTGTTTTGTTGAACTGTACCATTCTAACTTGGATAAGGTTAAATCTCAAAATCGTTTTGATTTTCATTTCCCTGTTTTCTAGGGATGATGAACAATGTTTTGAGATATTCTTAGCCATTCTTTTTTCTTCTTTTGAAAATTTTATATTCAAGTCCTGGGTCCCTTTTTTTGAATGGGTCATTTTTTTTTACTCTGTTTTCTGAGTTCTTTGCATTCTCTAGGTATTAAACGTCTGTTAGATGTGTAGCTGGCAATGACTCTTTTCCATTCTGTAGGCTTCTTCTTCACCCACCTGATTGTTGCTTTTGCTGGCAGAGCTTTTTAGTTTCGTGGTGTGTCACTTATTCATTGTTGGCTTAATTCTTCTGTAAATGGAGCTCCATTCAGAAAGTCCTTTCCTGCACCTGTATCACGTAGGATGCTGCCTATGTTTGTTTCTTCTAGCAGTTTTAGTGTTTCATGTTTCAAGTTCAGGTCTTTGATCCATTTGGAGTTAGGTGTTGTGAAGGGTGATAGATGTGGGTCTAATTGCATTCTTCTGCATGTGGGCATCCAGTTTTCTCAGTGCCAGTCTCCTGTCTCTGGCTTATGTTTTAGGTATCTTTGCCAAGTATTAAGTGGCTGAAGTTGTGTGTGCTCAGGTTTGGGTCTTAATTCCATTGTTCTACTTGTCACTTTTGTGTCAGTGTTGTGTTGTCTTTACTACTATGGCTCTATATTACATCAGTGGTTCTCAACCTTCCTAATGCTGTGACCCTTTAATCCAGTGCCTCATGTTGTGGTGACCCCAACCATAAAATTGTTTTATTTCTACTTCATAACTGTAATTCTGCTACTTTTATGGATTGTAATGTAAATATTGGATATGCAGGATATCTGATATGCAACCCCCAGGGGGCCATGACCTCCAGGTTGAGAACCATTGTACTATTCTCTAAAGACCTGGAATTGTCATCCCTCCAGCATTGTTCTTTTTTCTCATGACTGCTTTGGCTATTCAGGGTCTTTCCTGCTTCCATAAGAACTTTAGGATACTTTTTGCTATTTCTGTGAAGAATTAGATGGGAATTGCTTTGAATCTGTAAATAGCGATTAAAAGAATGGTCATTTTTACAATGACCATACTACCAATCCATGAACATGAAATATCTTTCCATTTTCTGTTGTCTCTATAGCTTTCTTCAGAGCTTTAAAGTTTTAATTGTAGAGATCCTTTTCTTCATTGGTGAGGTTTATTCCTAGGTATTATATTTTCTTCGAGGCAGTTGTGAATGGGAGGTCATCCATGATCCCTTTATATTTGTTGCTAGTATATAGAAAAGCTGTTGATTTGTATAATTAATTATTAAGTTTCTTTCTTTATTTTTTTTCAGATGATCTGCCTATTGGAGAAAGTGGAATTGAATTACTTACTGTTAATGGATTGATAATAATATGTGTCTTTAAATCCAGTAGAATTTTTATAAAATTGGGTGCCCCAGAGTTTCATACATAAATGTTTAGGATAGTAATGTCTTCTTGGTTAACTGCTCCCTTAATTAGAATGAAGTGTCTCTTTATCTCTTCTCATTTGTTTTAATTTGAAGTCTATTTTGTCAGATACTAGGATAGCGAAGGCTGCTTGCTTCTTGGTTGCATTTGATTAGAGTACTTTTGTCCATCCATTTACTCTAAGAAAATGCCTATATTAAAACTAAGATGTGTTTCTTGTAGGCAGCAGATAGATGGATTGTGTTCCTTGATCTATCTAGAGTCATCTGGGAAGAGGGAACCTCAACTGAGCAACATCTCCATCAGATTACCTATAGGCAAGTCTGTGGTTCATGTTCTTCATTGGTGCCTGGTGTGGAAGGGGCCAGCTTATAAGGAGATAATACTCCTAGGTGCTATAAGAAAGCAGACTAAGTTAGTCATGAGAATCAAGTCAATAGGCAGTATTACTCCATGGCCTCTGTTTTAGTTCCTGCTTCTAGGTTCTGCCTTGAGTTCCTGCTTTGGCTTTCCTCAATGATGGACTATGATCAGGACATGTAAACCAAATAAACCCTTTCCTCTCCAAGTTGCTTTTGGTCATGGTCTTTATCACAGCAATAAAAAGCAAATTAGGACAACTCCAAACGTGGCTCCTGAGCTTATTCTTAGAGCTTGACACTGTGAGTCTGCAATGTGTAAGTTCAGAAGCATGAATAGAGAGGGAAGGAACCCATGCAGTTCTTTTATCATTATACTGAATTACTTATTCTTCATGATTCACCTCTGACAATTAAAGGGAGCCAGTTCTAACCTTTTTCTGTTTCACACTAGGACCCAGCATGGTTACTTTTCTGTTGCTGTAATGAAACCATGACCAAGGCAACTTATAGAAGAAAGAGTGTATTTGAGCTTCAAATTCCAGAGGGTTAGAGTCCATAATGTCAGGAACAGCCTGGCAGCAGGCAGCAGGTATGTCAAAGGGAGAAAAGCACAAGGTGGAGAGAAAAAACTGTTAACAGCCCATCCCCGGTGCCATCCTTCCTCCAGCAGGATTGTACCCTCTACACCTGCCCAGATAGCTTGGGGACAAAGTGTTGCAATGTCTGAGACTATGGGGGATATTTCTCAATCAATCCACCACACTGAGGACAAGAAGGCTGTGACTGCTCACTGCGTGTATGAAAACAGATGGAGAGTTTATACTTTGCACTGCTGCAAGCAGTCTCTCAGTGGATACATGCTTTTCCTCATCTATCAGCGGGATTCTAATCCTAACACAAAGCTTGATTGCTACTCTGAGAACCTGAACAGAGGGAGAAAAAATCTATCAAGCTCACTATCTCTTCCTGACAACTGGTAGACTCAACAAATTACTTCTGCATTCTCTGGGACCCCAAAGACACAGGAATGACAGTGAAAATTTAAAAAAAAAAAAACAAAACCCTAAGTTCCGTAAAAGCAGTTGCCCACTGAGAGTGAATATCCATAAACAGCAATCAAGAACACTAGCTTAGACTGTATCACGGCAAACTTTTCACACACACACACACACACACACACACGCATACATATTGGTGCTGGTGAGATGGCTCAGTGATTAAGAGTACTGATTGCTAACTCTTCTTCCAGAGGACTGGAATTCAATTCCATCATCTACATGGCAGCTCACAACCATCTATAACTCTAGTTCCAGGGAATACAACATCTTCTCCTGGCCTCTGCATACACAAGGCTTCTAGGTAGTGCACAAACATACATGCTGGTAAAACACCTAGACACATAAAGGAAATTTTTTATGTTCATGTATTGAGCTTAGCATATAGAATATTATTCTCTGAAGTTCCTGGATATTACATATGTATTTGGGGATAAACACAAGCCATAAAGTGCTTTTCTAATGGTTCTTAAATAAACTGAACAAATTCATTTACTTCAGAAAATACGGGAACTCCACTGACTTTCATATTTAAATAGTAATAAAACTATTCACTTTCATACTCACAAAAAAAGACATGAAAGTGAGAAGGAGACTTGTTGGAGAAAATAGGATGGAAGAGTGGTTAAAAGGATGGAGGAATGACTAAAAGGTCAACAACTTATTATACATGTGGATGAAACTGCCAAAGAATAAAAAACAAATAATAAAAATCACATTTTCCATAAATTACAATGTATGTATGCTACGTTAAAAAGAAAGCTATGTTATACTTTCTAACGGCATACTGATTTTAATAGTGACTATGTAAGCAGGAAAATAATAAAAAAAAAAAAGATACCTCATAAGGCTAAACCAGAAAATGCCCAATCAGAATCCCATTAATGGTCTTCATAATGATACAGGATGAATTAGATGCCCACAAGAAGCAAGTCACTGATTCTTTAATCCACTGGGATTTTGGAGTTCATTTTTCCACCTGTAGAACTCATCGTAACATTACTGACACACTAACCTTAACAAGACACAGAGAAAAAGAAGAAACATTCACTGTTGTTTTAGAAGGCCAGCGTGATCTTCATAGTAAAACTGAATGAAATTTGTTTTTAATTACCAAACAACCTCACTCAGTTGGCTTGAATTCAAAATTTCTAAATAAAACTTTGTTTGTTTGTTTGTTTGTTTGTTTGTTTGTTTGTTTGTTTCATAACAGGATCTCTGTACAACAGCCCTGGATGTCCTGGAACTTACTTTGTAGTCCAGGCTGGCCTTGAACTCACAAAGATCTTGCCTCTGCCTCCCAAGTGCTGGGATTAAAGGCATGTGCCACCACACCAAGCTAAATAAAACATTTATTTTTAAAATTTATAAAAAGAAATCACAACTGAGTTGGAATTTATATAATAATTACTTAACATTCTAAATAAAATCAGGTATGGTGTACATGACTTTAATCCCAGCACTTGGAAGGCAGAGGCAGGCAGATCTTTATGAGTTCAAGTCCAGCTTGATCTACAAAGCAAGCTTCAGGCTAGTCATAGCTACATAATGAGACCCTGTCTCAAAAAGTTGGTAATTATGCCCTATTGCTTAATACAACACTTATAAACCTCATTAAACACAGAGACAACACTTACATATTTCACTGAACCAAGAAGACGTTGACCCCTACTGACTGCTTACTGTTCGTGGTACTGAAAGGTGCTCTGCATGCTACCAGAGGAGAAAGGCAATCATCCACCCAGCTACAACTCCTGAAACCTACAAAAGTGGCCTGCCTAAGAGATATCCTGGTGCAACAGAGGCACAAACACTGCGGGAGCAACCAACTACTATCTGATTAGACTTAAGGACCACTCCATGAGATGGAGCACATCCCTGGCAGTACTATGGTGGCCAATAACCTGAGACTGAATAGGCCATGGGCCTAAGGGAAAAGCAAATACTATTGTTCTGCTAAAGGAACATAGCAATAGAATGACTCCTGATGGCATTCTGTTCTACCCATAGTTCAGTGTCTTGCTCAACCCTCATCAAAGAAGTTTCTTCTTGCTGTAGATGAGAACTAACACAGAGACCCACAACTGGACAATGTGCAGAGAGAAAGAGGCAGAGGGAAAGGATAACTCCATGAAAATACTGTTCTCTAGATACAAGGACTAATGCACAGATAATTCACAGAGACCATGGCAACACACACAAGACTTGCACGGGTTCAAGTCAGTCAAGGTCCCAAAAAGCTGTCTGCAATTGACACCCACTTGAAAAGGAAAGTTAGTTTTTTTTCCAATGGAGTCTCACTGGGACTATTAATCACACTTCAGGGTAAGCCTCCCGCCAAAATACAAAATGAACTCAATGGTATTTTTGTGGGCTTTTTTTCTCAAATCGCTTTGTTTGAGCTTTTTTTTTTTCCTTATTGGGCTTTTCCTTGAATATTTTGTTTTCTGATTTCATGTTTTTGTGTGTTTTGTGTGTGTTTCCTGGATTTTATGTTTGTTTGTGTGTTTGTTTAAAGAGAGAAAAAGGGCACAGGGTTGGGTGGGTAAGAAAGTGGGGAGGAGGATCCTGAAGAAGTTGGGGAGAGGGAAAGTGTGATCAGAATACATTGTATGAAAAAATTAATAAAAATTTACACAAAAAAAACAAACTCTAAATAAATCAAATAACCTCCACTAATAAAATCATAGTGCAGTCATCTTAATAGTTACCCAAAAATGTTTAATCAGTGATCATCATTTATTTACAACAAAGAAAAAAATTTCTAATCAATTGAGAATGGAAGAAAATCACTTCATTCTAATATAGGTCAAATACTACACACAAAGCCATGGGGAAATGTCATTGCATTCACTAAAGTGAGCTAAAAGAACAATCTTTCCATTAAACAATGTACTGAAGGTCCTGAAAGTTGTAATGACTACAAAAGAAGGAATACAGATACCTTTCATCACAAATGATACAACATAATATAAAGAAACCAAAATAATCTAGACATGTGTTGAATCACTAAATTAGCCTGCAATGCAGTATTTTAAATTGGTGCTTAATTGTAAATAAGATAATTTAAATGAAATTTTAAAAGCCATAAAATGAATTTGAAGACCCAAATGCATAGCAATAATTTTTAAAATATTTGCAAGTCCAAAGCACAAAAATATATAAAACATTACTAACAGGAATCAAATATCTAATAAGTGGGAAAATAAACCGTGTTCATGAAGTACACGAGGCAAAGACAGCACTACCGTTTCAATCCTTGACAACTCAGCAATTTTCCCATTCCATTAATATTTGATAGAACAGCATATGCATGCAGACCTTGAGGTATTACAAACATTTGCAGAGCAGTGCTCTTCATTCTAGCCGAATATAAATGTGATGTAAATATCCATTAGACAGAATGAACAACTGAATGTGATCCAGAGTAAAAAGAAGGCTCATATTACAGTGGAGACATCTGAAGATGTCATGTCCTCAAAACAGACATGGAGGGCTCACAGCTGGATGTAAGACAGCCAAGCTGAGCCAGTAAGAGAAGACAGGACTCTGGGAAAACTGTCAGCATGAGCAGGCCAGCTGGCTCCTACCCTCAGAAACACAGGCAAACAGGAGCATGACTTTTCACATATCCTTGCTTCTAATGTGGCTAATTTCAACAGACTGACGACTTCTATAAAGCTTCTACCTATTCCAGCAAGGGGACTACCACAGAGTACAGCAAATCAAAGGGCTTTACGGGAGTGACCAAGAAAAATCCAGCCACATCTTATTAGCTGTGAAAAAACAGTTACATGGACCAGAAACAAAGCATGGATTAGTTGGTGGCTACTAGATACCTCCTTCTCGAGGCTGAAGACTGCAGCATTTGCAAGACTGACAGCCTGCAGTACAGGCCCAGGCTGGTGGTCAATAAACAGCCCAGGGGAACACCTGACAGAGTCGATCAGACAGACAGAGGGCTTCAAAATGTGACTGTTCCCTAATTAAGTGAGCAGCATGTGAACAGAATGTTGTCAGCATCTCTCCAGTTGGGTCAGAAGAGGAGGAACCGAGTGTGGAAGCCCCTAGCTGTCTTAGCCCACAACAAGCACAGGGGACTAACTACTCTCAGTAGAAATGACCTCAGCCTTTGTCCAGTTCCTGAAGTGAGCCATAAAAATGCAGAGATGGGCTGTTCCCAGGGGTTTCCTCTCACCATCCCTCCCGCTCAATGGGAGTTTCTCTTGCGTTTCCTTCATTTCTCTTCTGCCCTTAAACCTCCTTAATAAAATCTACCTTTACTTGTTTCCACATGTGTCCATATCTTTTATTATCAGCAACTGAGACAATGAGCAGAGACCTACTGTCTCAGGACATGTATTATGTAATTTCATTTGAACTGCTCAGAAATTCTGCAGAGACTACAAGTAGAGTGGTTGCCTAGAGGGGATTTCATGGGAGAAAATCATCTGTGACTACTGACGGGTAAAGATTCCTTTAGAGCAGTGGTTCTCAACCTGTGAGGCATGACTCCTTTGTGTGTGTGGGGGGGGAGTCAAACAACCCTTTCACAGAGGTCACCCAAGATCATCAGAAATACATATATTTACATTACAATTCATAACACTAGCAAAATTACAGTTATAAAGAAAAAATGAAAATTCTATGGTTGGGGGGGTCACCACAACATGAGGAACTGTTTTAAAGGGTTGCAGCCTTAGGAAGGTTGAGAGACCATTGCTCTAGAGGGATGGTGAAAATACTCTGTGATTGATTGTGGAGATGGTTGCATACTTCTGTAAAAACCCTAAAGCTCTGGAATTACTCACCTTATCTGGATGAATTGTGTAATACATGGTTCCTGTCTCAGCAGAGCTACCACATAAAACAAACAGGCAATAACAAATGATACCAGAATATTTATTGTTCTTTTAAATTAGTCTTGATTCTCTACACCATTTGAGCACAGCAGTCATGAACACTAGATGGAAGGTTTGCATGTTGGTCTGGTCTCTGGCATTTCTAATCTCTGTTCTCAATCCCAGCATTCTTCTTCTTATATGGACAGGTATTTCCTGACTGTCACCCCCTGACCAGCTGGCACACAGTAGGAGCACAGTGAATATGTGTTGAGTGTGATTACATCGCTGCCAGGTCATTCACTGTTACATTGTCACAGCCAGGCTTTCCCTGTTCTAAATTTATGATTTGGGGATGGTGAAGGATGAGAGTCGGTGTGGTGTGTGAATTTTACTAATACCTTTAGTGTTAGATTGTTTTATCCAAAATGGCCTCTGGGAAAGTTGAAGCATTGATTTGGAGTTATTTAAAATCACCACATGTAACTTCTCTTGGTCCTGTGATGAATAAGCATCAACTAATGCATCCAGCGGTTAGATTATCACTCGGAGCTTCGACGGTCAAATCCTATGCCGCGTGACAAAGAGCATGGGCTTGGAGTTGCCTTCCAACCAAAGCACAAGGAAAATGAGGGGGACAAAATAAATTCGGTCCTCGAGAAAACATCAGAGAAACAATCCCAGATTCCCCAAAACCTGCAAATAATTCAGTCTTTCTTAGAAGACAGTGACAGGAAGCTCTCCCCTGAACCTTTCCAGTAGAAGGAGGGACCATAGCCAAAACAGATCTTGAGACAACTCCATCCTGGGTCCTGGTTCTCAGGAAAGGAGTTCCCATGAGCAGTCCCCAGAGGGCGCTGCGAACCTAAGCTCCTTCCAGGCTGAGCCGAGGGTGCCAGTGGCTGCGCAGAGAGCTAACTTTCATCCTTTCTGCCGCCTTATCATTTTATAAGCGCTCTGTGAATGAGTTCATAACTTCAAACACATGGGGAGGCTCACTGTCAAGGGCAAAGCAGACGGGTGAGCCCACCCCTTACCCAGGGAAAGTAAGGGGAGGAGCTAGGGGTGGTAGTGCAGCCTCAGCTACTTGGAAACTTAGGTTTTGATCCCTTGAGGTCATTAATTTTTATTATAGGTCATCTTTCTTTTCTTTTTGTTTTATTTTTGGCAGTTTCATACATATATACAATATATTCTGATTATATCCGCCACCTCTCCCGTTACCCTCTGCTAGCCCCTTTCCTTTCCCTCTGGACTTTTCTTCCCAACTAATCCCCCACTGGCTACACTACTAAAGAAAATGGCACACCCCAAGCAGCCACTAACAGTAATAGCACCTCAGAAAAGTGGGTGTGAGAGTGCACCCTGAATATAAGAAAGCCTAAGCAATATAGTGAGACTTAGTCTCAAAAAAAAAAAAAAAAAAAGGAAAGAAAAAAAGTCTGCTTGAATTGGAGATGTAGTTCAGGGGTAGAGCATTTGCCTAACACGCAGCAAAGCTATAGGGTCAATCTCCAGTTTGACAAGTGATCAATAAGACACGTAATTAATATAGAGTTCTATTTTAATGACCAAATATTAATTGTTGTAGAGAACCAACAAGCTCAGTTTTTGTAGCAGAGAGGAAGGAATGATTTAAACTAGAGAGAGTATTTCTACCTCTCTTGTCAAATGGCATCATTTCATTTTCTTCCCCCAATCTTGTTTTCCTGACCGTTATTTATTTTCTTTTCTATTTATTGTCTTCAGGGTGTACCACTGCTAGGTGTGGCTAGAGATGAGGAGATAATGTGTTAGAGATTTGTGTTAGACAGTAGATAGTCATGGGCAAGCAAGGCATTGGTGTCTATGATAAGACCAGAAGTAGCCAGTAGTTTCAGCCAGAAGTAAGAGACAGACTATCGCAGGAGTTCACACAGGAGACTGGAGCATCAGAGAATTGCCTTTTAGCATGGTTTTCTTTCTACTATGCTGATCTCAGCACCGTTACACACTTAAGAAACTATTCTCATTAAGTATGTTGCAAATAGTTTCCTCTACAGTATTGTTTTATTTTTAACTTGGTTTATCATAATTTTGATGGGAAAAAGAAATTGACATCTCTAAAAGTTAAATTATATATTTCTGCTCCTAAGACTTGTATATTGTTGATGTAAATAGGAAGTATTTTTCTTATCCTTACAGCACAGAGCTTAACAGGATTTCCTGAAATGAAGAGTGATTCCTACCAGCTCAACAGAACACGAAACTATCAATTGACACTGAGCTTTGCCTTTCCCATCAACAAAGGGGTGTACAGTTTCCTTTGAAAGGTTTGGTACATTCAAACACAGCCTTGTTGGGTTTGAATTTTGAAATTTTCTCAACTGAAACTCAAATTGGGGGATGTGTAAGAAAAACATTTTCATCTTCCTTTAATCTTTATATTTAAACTTGGGAGGTGGAGATAGACCCAACCAAAAGGCATTTGACTGGAGCTACCCACAAAGAAGGCTTCTTGAAGGAGGGGCAAGGCTGGCAGCTGCTGGTTTGTGGCTTGAGGCCTCACATCCTCACATCAGACACCGATTCTGAGCTCAGAACCCTAGAACATCCACTTGTTCTTAACCATGAGGTTCGTGAGTGGGATTGCCATTCTCCTGACTTTGGGTAAGTGTTCTGGGCCTAAAGAAGGATGACTTTTGTGCCTAAAGACAAAGGAGATGCATCTGTTGCCTCTACTTCTCTCTCTGTGATTTCCCAAACTACTGGAGAGAATTGGTGTCTGTGTGATTCTTTAGTGAGTTTGAGCATTGTCAGCACAAACAGCTGCACATCCCACCTGCAGGCTTATGTATAAGAAGCTCCAGGTTCATTAAGCTTAAGGAAAGTGGGAAGTGGACAACTTATCTTTGTCTGTGTGATTCTGCATAGCTAAGGAGTAAATTTCAGCAATGTCCTCTGATCCTGAGCAACGTACAGCACTCAAGAGCCGAGCTCAGGAGAAGAGTTCTGGGGCATCTGTGAGCCTGACGTTTAGACACTCCGATATTTGATGGTCCAAAGCTGATCTGTTGTTTCTTAACCCTTAGGTATTGTGGGTGATGCTAAAAGTACACAGCCAAGTTCAATGGAAAGTACTGAAGAAGAACCTGTACACTTGCCCTGTAGCCACTCCACGATCAGTGGGAATGAGTACATCTATTGGTACCGACAGGTTCCCCTTCAGGGTCCAGAATACGTCATTCACGGTCTACAACAAAACACAAGCAATAGAATGGCCTTTCTGGCTATTCCCTCTGACAGAAAGTCAAGTACCTTGATCCTGCCTCGTGTCAGCCTGAGCGATGCTGCTGTGTATTACTGTATCGTGAGAGGAGCACAGTGTGACAGACAGGGCTGCCCCCAGTGCAATATCTGCCTGGTGGGTGAGAGGAAGCAGTGGCATCCTCTCAAGAGGGCTCTGCACAGGAATGAGCAGACGCTCTACAGGAGAAAGAGAAGACTGAGGAGCCAAGCAGGGGTGGGAAAGGAATGCTGAGGCTGGAATGCAAGAGCAGCTCACATTAGTAGATGGATGGACATGTCCGCAGGGCAGCGGACAGCACAATTTCCAGTTCTGCAGTGAAAAGGGAGTGAGAACTTCTGACTTTTTTCATAAAAGAAAGTTTATGTGCAAACTTGGGTAAAAATGATGAGAAAATCCTTTTGGAGCCAGGGAAGTGTCCAAGCTCTGGGGACACATCACTGCATCCTTCTAACATCCATAAGATGGAAAGAAGCCACAGTTTTCTTCCATTTTCTCTTAAGAAAAATTAGATTTTTTTTCTGTTGCTCCCTGTGGCATACAGTCCGAATAACTGGTTTTCAAAGGAGAAGATAGTTATTTCACTTTTAATCTGCATTGAAATATTTTTATTACATAAAAGAACAAAAATGATTTTCATCGTTACCCAAGTAAAAACTGGCCCTCCCATCTCCATCTGTCTTCCTCTTTAGCTCCTGTAATAACCAATTTGGACTGTTTGAAGTACATCCTGACAATCACATTCCTTTCCATATTTACATAGATCCTCACAGTTACCCAATTTTACTACAGAAATTGGAGTGGAACACATTTTCTGCTGGTTATTTTTATGTTTTAATTTATAATTATTTGAAGTGCACTCATTCATATATATTTCTCTTTCATACCCAAAAATGACTTCATAGTGTGGATGAATAATGGTTTCACTTGCTTGATTTTAACATTTATATTTTCTCTTAGATACAATAAACAGAATTGTAATTTTACACACACACAGAGAGAGAGAGAGAGAGAGAGAGAGAGAGAGAGAGAGAGAGAGACTCTCAATTTGTAGCTCAAACTACCCTCAAACTAACAATGTTGCCTCAGTCTCTCAAGTGCAGGAATACAGGACTGCACCACTACATCTGGCTAAAGTATTCTTTTACTATAGAGAAAAATTTAGGAGTTAAGGTTGATGTAGAATTTTAAAAACAATATAAGGCATTTTATTAACAAGGAAAATACCCAATAATCTCAATATATGCAGGAAATCCTTTGACAAAATTCAGTGTTGATTATCTAAATTTTTTCACAAATTAGGAATAGAAGTGAACTTCCTTGACTTAATAAGACAATTTCATAAAATCTACAATGCAGTTCAAACTCATTGGGGTGAGTCTGAAGTCATCCTACCCAATATCAGGAGCATGGCGAGAATGTCTGTCCTCGCCACTTCTATTCAGCATTTTCCTGGAAGAACGGTTCAATGTAATGAGACTAAAGGAAAGATGAATGCATTTTACGGGATAAAGAAAGCATTGTTTTGCAGACAACACAAATGCCATTGCTGATGACTAGGGAGTGAGGAGGAGGAAAACATGGTAGAATATACTCCTTGGTTCATCCTTAAGTAGAGAAGAAGGGGAACCCTGTGATCCCAAACGCAGAGGGGGCTTTAACAATAATCATGTATGAGAAACTATTGTAGCAAGGAGACACTCGGCACTTGAACTGCTCAAGCTGGGGAAGGCTTTTAACCAAGCAGTGAAAGAGCCTGCCACAGCCTGGCTGAAGAGGCTGTGGGACATGAAGGATGGAGTCTGACTGCTGTGAGGAGGAAAGCTGGGTAACATAAGGATCCATCTCTCCCTAAGGCTACATAACCTAAAACAGTGTGAGAGAAAGCCTCCCTGGTGGACGGTTGTCAGGGCCTTTAGGAACACTTAGATACCCCCATCTGAAGTCCCCATAAATGTCCAGGAATGAGAGAATACCTCCAACACTGGAGCTGGGAATAAGAGGAGCTCTGTTTGCCCCCCTTTTTCCCTGGACTGGATAGAACTGTGTTCACAGAGAGTTGATTCATTGGGGACCTTGATACTGCTACTCAGCTTTTGTGGCTTTGTTGAGTCCCATTACAGGATGCGATCTTTATGAAGTAGGAGAGGTTACGGCAGATCCAAACTATGTAGCTAAGCATATGATTCAAGTTTGTGAAGTGATAAAAACAGTCCAGAAGAGGCTTTAAAAAGTTCAAAGGCAAGAAAGAGGTCCATCTGGGTCACTTGAAGACAAATTTGGTAAGATATGTGGCAAGTTGATGCTCTTGAGAAAAAAACTTTACAGAAAACCAAACGCCATGCTAGTGAGTTTCTGGAAGACTTTAAAGTCTCAGTTCATAGAAGGCATTAATGGTAGCACAGGTCAAATAAGAAAGTCTAAGCCTGTCCCCAGGGTGGGCAGTCATGCCCTCAGAGTAAGCTGTGTACATTTCTGTCCGGAAGCAAAGTTTGGTAAGGGTGGAAATGGTTCATCCAGTCTGGAGCTCCCACAGAAGCCAGGTGTGATTGAGAGACTCAACATGGATGGATAGAGCTGGGGTGCCCATCCAGAGCCTGCAAGACGAGGGGCCCCCGCAGCCTTGAGATGTGGCTTGGGGGAAAGACAATGGGAGTGGTTATACCTACAGCGCCTGCCCAGAACCCGCTGGACCCAGGACTCTCTCAGCAGTCAGGTGTGGTTGAGACAGAGATAATAACAGTAGCTTCAGCCCAGAACCTGTCAGACCCAAGTAGCTAAATTAAATGCCAAGTGCAAAACAGCCCTTGGACCTGGGTCTGGACAGTTTGAGAGAGACACACTAAACCCATCAGGGTGGAGAGATGCACAGTGCCCCTATGAAAGCACCCCAGGATAAGGAAGCAGGAATGTGCACGGAAAATGACTGTGATTGTGGAAGACCAGCTAAGGTAATACTTCCCATCCACACTCCCGTACCAAATATTGAACCTTTAAGAAAATGATTACTACAAGTGATAGAATTGTGTCAGGCTGTATTGGACTTTACTAATGGTTTACCTTAGTATCCTCTTGTGACTGGATCCCAAGCCAATTGCACTCATCTGGAATGGTCAACAGCAGACCTTCAAAGTACTCCTTGAAGTCACCTTCTCAGTCCCACTATTCATAGGATGGTAACTCAGACCTTACTTTATTCTCCTGTCTGCCCCCTGTAAAAAGGTTTCATTACACAGATAACATAATGTTAACCTCCGAGTGCTCTGCAGATTTACAAAAGCATATAAAAGACATGCAGGCGCACCTAAAGGAATGAGGATGGGTTATCAATCCACACAAGGTGCAAGGGCCAGGCACAGCTGTAAAATGTCTGGGAGTATTATGATCTGTGAAGATGGGCATGATACCTGGTGAAGTGAGTAAGGAAATCCTATAATAACCTGTGCCTGTAAATATAACACATCACAGGTGTTCTTCAGGCTTTGGGGATATTGGCAGATTTCCATGCCCTACCTTGTTCAATAACTTAGTGGAGAGGGTTGCCATATGAGATTGAGACAGAAAGACTCAAGAGACAT
>CABHPQ010167977.1:19027-41928 GCA_902168405.1 Peromyscus aztecus | reverse complement strand
AGAGTGACAAGCCACATATATTTTGGTGCTTTATAAAACTGAGAAAAATTTAAGCTACAATCAGAAATCCCCACTGTCAACATGACTGTAGTTGGAGAAAGAACCTCCAAGAAGGTAGTTAAGATTACATGTGGTTGGGGCTGGGAAGATGGTTCAGTAGTTAAGTGTTTTCCACCTAAGCATGGAGATCTGAATTTGAACGCCTCGGACTTGCATCAAAGTCAAGTACGGCAGTTTGTGGCTATAACCCCAGCACTGGTGTCGGCTGGGGAGAGCTGAATCCCCAGAGCTTGTTAGGCAGCCAGTATAACCAGCCGACAAGCTCCTGGTTCATTGAGAGATTGTTCCTCAAAAAAGAAAGAATGGATAAACAAATGATAGATAGATAGATGACACATGGATAGTCGATAGATAGATAAATAGATAGATAGATAGATAGATAGATAGATAGATAGATAGATAGATAGATAGATAAACATTGACCCTCCGGCCTCCATCAGTATATATGCACACACATGACACACACACTGCACACTTTCACATACACAAAGATTAGTAACGTGAGGTCTTAAGAGAGTGTGTTTATACATCCTTATGGGGAAATATGTCAGAGATCTCATTCTCTGTCTCTCTGTCTCCCTCCACAATCGTGAGTCAAGGAAAGGCTGTGAGGACACAGGAGGAAGTGGGCAGCCCGCACCAAACCCCTAGACTCTGTCCCTGTGAGAAAACAATTGCCATTGCTGGAGCTGTCGTCTTACCGTATTCGTTTTAGGCAGCGTGAGCGAACTAAGGCACAGTTTGGTACCAATAAATGGGGTGCTACTCTAACAGTTATCTAAATAGCAGAAGCAGTCCTGAAAATAGGTAAGGAGGAGAAATGAGGCACGTTTCTAGGTGCATGCCAGAAACGTGGGTCTTTGAGGAGATCCCAGGCAGAAATGAGATAGCTGCTATTTGAAACTAGAAGAAAGATAATTTGCCTTGGCTCATTTTCTGTTAACAGTAACAAAGTGCCTGAAACCAAAGAATCTTTCCCAGGAAAGAGGACACAAGTTGGTTGTCCAATACCAAATGGTCAGCCCTGAAAACATACATGCAAGCAATACCAAACAGATTGAGCAAGTTGTGTTTATATATACACATACACACATATGCATGTAACAACACTGAATGAAAAAGGAGACCATGAATTTGAAAAAAAGCAAAGAGGGGTATATGGGAAGATTTGGAGGTATGAACAGGAAGGGAGAAATGATGTAATTACATTATAATCTCAAAAAGAAAAGAAATAATTAAAAAAAAGAAAAGAAAAAATCCATTTATGTTAGTCACACTTCTTGAGGAGGGAAAGTCCAACAGCATGGTACCAGCATCCAGGCCTTCCAGTGACATCATAGCGAGGCAGAGGCATTGCATGTTAAGTGAGTTAGCTTAGGTTGCCCTTACTCTTCTTACAAAGACGTCAATGTCATAAAAGGAGACAAGAGAGTCTGCTGTATTCTGAGTGTCTGTTTCTCCCACCAATTCCTAAGTCGCAATCCTAGCTCTCAAGTTGATAGTATCAGAAGGAGGGGACTCAGGAGTTCTAAAAGTGGCATCCTCATAAACAGGATTAGTCAGAAAATACTTGTTATTTAAGCTGCTGTTATTTCATTATAGAAGTTTGAGAAAACTAAGATTTTACATTTAAAAAAATATTTTTGCTCAGGAGGCACAGGCAGACAGAGCTCTGAGTTTGAAGCCAGCCTGACCTACAGAGAGTTCCGGGACAGCCAGGGCTACGCAGAGAACCCCTGTCTTGAAAAATAAAAATTTATGAAGTTTTGTGGGTGTACATATGTACATGTGTACACTGTGATACACGCTTGGAGGTCAGATTCTTGCCTTTCATCATATGGGGTCCAGGAACCGAACCAGGGTTGTCAGTCTTGGTGACAAACACCTTTATCAGCTGAGCCATCTTGATGGCCTAAAGATAGATTTTTCAATGGAATAAGTGACATTGCGGAAGTGGACCAAGACAGTTTCTTCCACTAAGGGAGAACACATCTTGAAAGCACCATGTATGAAACAGAAACACGAGCCCTCACTAGAGGTCAATTGTACTGATGCCTTGATCTTGGACATTCAGGTTCTGAAACTGTAAGAGATTGTTGCTAGCTTGGTTTTGAACTATCTTGTTTATGGTATTTGGTTATAGCAAACTGTATTACTTAGGATTTCTATTGCTGTGAAGAGACACCATGACCATGGCAACTCTTTACTATTATTATTAATTTTTTTGTTTATTTTACATACCAACCACAGTTTCTCCTTCCTCCCTCCTCTCCTCCCAACCCTCCCTCCACCTCCTTTCTATCCGCCCCCCATCATCCAGTCCTCTGAAAGGGTAAGGCCTCCCATGGAAGTCAACAAAGCATGGCATATTAAGTCGAGGCAGGACCAAGCCCCACTGCATCAAGGCTGAACAAGGCATCCCACCATAGGGAATAGGTTCCAAAAAGCCAGCTCATGCCCCAGGGACAGATCCTGGTCCCACAGCTAGGGGTCCCACAGACAAACCAAGTTACATAACTGTCACCCACATGCAGAGGGCCTAGGTTGGTCCCATGCAGGCTCCCTAGTTATCTGTCTAGAGTTGACCACAGCAACTCTCATAAAAGAAGGAAAACATTTAATTGGGACTTGCCTACAGTTTCTTAAGTTTAGTCCATTATCATCATAACAGGAAGCATGGCGGCATACAGGCAGACATGGTGCTGGAGAGGGAGCTGAGCGTTCTATATCTTGATCCGCAAGTAGCAAAAGGAGACTGTGTCACTGGGCCTAGCTTGAGCATATGAGACCTCAAAGCTCGCCTCCACAGTGACACACTTCCCCCAACAAGGCCATACTTCCTAATAGTGCCACTCCCTATGGGCCAAGCATTCAGGCACATGAGTCTATGGGGGCCATGCCTATTCAAACCATCACACAGCCTAAATGAAGTCAGAGCTTTTTAGGACCATCTATCTTGTCATATATATTACATGGAAGACACTTTTAGGGATGCTTTACAAGTTTATTTGTGTTTATTGGGGTGTAAGGATTTATAAATATGAAAATGTATGTTCTGCCATAAAAAGAATATACCCCTTAATTTTGTAAGTGCTTTGTTTTATTTTTATGTTAAGAGTTAGATACTCGGGCTGGAGAGAGGGCTCAGAGGTTAAGAACACTGGCTGTTCTTCCAGAGGTCCTGAGTTCAATTCCCAGCACCCACATAGTGGCTCACAACCATCTGTAATGAGATCTGGCTCCCTCTTCTGACCTGCAGGGATACATGCAGACAGAACACTGTATACATAATAAGTAAAAAAAATCTATCTCTATCACCTCATTTCCAAAGAGCTGAGTGCTAGATACATATATCACCCACTTTCCATGTATTATTACCTCATTACTATTGGTAAAAGTTAATATTAACAAAAGTCTGCCAAGGTACTCATTACCTGGAAGCCTTCATCCTAGGTTCTGGAAATGTAAAGATAACCTGAAATGCCTTTTTGCTTTAAAAAAAATATTTTTCTCTAGCAGAGTGCAAGCCATCCCACAGACAGATAACATCACTGTGTGTGAGAGGAGGGCTCTGGAGAAGAAAGGAAGAACCATCTTGTGGGTGCTGTTGTTGCCTTCCGTGACTCAATTCATCATCCTTTTGTTGCTATGATTCAGACGCAGTTTGTCCCCCGAGAACATTTTTCCCGTTGAGTGAAGGATCCCAAACTTAGGGATCAGGAAGTATGTTGTGGTTTGGATGTGGTTTGAGCATTTCCCCAAGGGGTTGGTATTTAATGTGCTAAAATTTAATCCCAACGTGAGGTATCAAGAAGGTAGAAATTTGCTCTGCAATGTTTTTAATTATCTTTAAGAGGTGGTTAGGATTACATAAAGTCATCCAGGGGAATCGCTTCCCAATGATTAAAAAACGATGCCTTTACATCAAGACAGAGATCGGAAGGTGTGAAGACACACTCACCTGCATAATGCTTGTCTATTGCCATGTGATGCTCTGCACTGTCTTGAGTCTGTCAATAGAAAAATCATCACCAGATGTGAGCCTCTGAACCTCCAGAACTAGATCATTTTTTTTCTTGCCTTGTGTGTTTTGTTATAGCTTTGAAAACAAAATCGAGTAACATAGCCATCTCCTTGGGTAAAAGCATGTTGGGGATCCTCTGATTAAAATAGGGCGACATGTGGGTCAGAAGTCCCAGCTTTGTCACATCTCTAAGTGGAGCCGATGAGTCCCTACTGATGGTTTCCTGGTTCACTGATGGTTTCTGGTTGGGAGGCAGAAGCAGGAGGATCAGAAGCTTAAGCAAGGCCAGCATTGGCTACCTAGAGAATTTGAAGTCAGTCTGGGTTGCATGAGACTCCATCTCAAACCCCCAGAACCTCAACAGAAAGAAAGAAGGGAAGGAAGGAAGGAAGGAAGGAAGGAAGGAAGGAAGGAAGGAAGGAAGGAAGGAAGGAAGGAAGGAAGGAAGGAAGAAAGGAAAGAAGAGACTATTATAGTAAGAAAAGCCTAGAGAAAGCTCTTAAAACTTTAAGATAATATATTTTTTAAATATGGGGGAAACCACAACAATTGTTATAACCATCACCAAGTTTGGACAGGTCATGATGCCATTACTAATTGAATCCGTCAGGCATGAAATGCCATCAACAGACTCAACAACTGTCCGTCAACCTCTCAACTCTATCCTCCGGCTATCAAGATGCTAGAAATTCTGTCTCTAGAACAAGTGAATTTCAAGCTGGAAACAACTGGACAATGTGGTGGTATTAGGGGGATGAACTGCTGTAGACTCCCCTGGAGCCTGGCCAAGCCCCCTTTTCCACTCAGACCAGCCCCCTCATCCCGCAGCTGCTTTGAATTTGTCTGCTAATGGCTCACAACTGCTCCCTCATCTGCAAACTTGACCCGGACCAAAGAGGGACTACCTTTCCTGAGAGACACTGCAACTGTCCATCCTGACAAATCGAAGCAGTCTGAAGTCAGCGACTCGTGGGCGTGGGGCAGGAAAAGCAGACACTGTCTGCCACCCAGTTCATGCTTCAGAGGCCGGAGGGACCCAGCTGCAGAGGACTCCAGCTGAGGCTGGATTCTTGGGCAACTCTGTCCTGCTCTACCCCCTTCCCTCCCCTCTCCTGGCAGCACCTTCTAGTAAGGCGTACACACTCAAACCCTTGCCTCAGGCTCTGCTTCCAGGGAATGGGAGCCAAGACGGAACATACTTAGCCACTTCTGATGACGATGAGTTTTGTGTAGTACACAGCACTTAGAAGACTTGAGCTATCACAAGTAGGGAAAATATCAGGTATGTGTCAATGTCTTGGTTTTAGTATCTTTGGGCTTGGGGCTCTTTTATTGAGAAAGAGTCTTCTCAAAGGTAACAAAGTCCCGATGGACAATCTTCATGGCTCTCTGGCATTGACCTTTCAGGTTACTGAAGTAATATCTAAATTTTGAGTTGTCTCCCGGTGTGAAATAGTGGGTTTTGGTATGAAATGTAAATAATTTACTTACTTAACCGTCATTCTCTGAAGTCATTCTCTTGGAGCTAGTGGTTTGCAGGTCTGGGTCACTCTGACACATCTTGAGACAAGGAACTTATCAGGGGGAAAGTTTCATTTTGGATTATGTTCTCAGAGGCTCATTTATGGTAGGGAAGACACATTCCTTCTAGTTCTCTGAAGCAGGGACAGTACATCATGGTGGAAATGCAGTGTAACAAACCACCTAAGGCAGCAAGAGGAAGGGGCTGAAGCTCTACAGTCCCCTGCAAGTGCATGACCCTAACCCAACATGACCCTCCTACTAGGGAACCCAGCCTCTGACAGGCTCCTGCTGTGGGATGTCCTGTATGCTGTAAAAATATGTTGCTATGATTGATTGATAAATGAACGTTGATTGGCCAGTAGCCAGGCAGGAAGTATAGGCGGGACTAGCAGAGAGGAGAATTGGGGGAACAGGAAGGCAGAGTGGGAAAGACGCCAGCCTGTCGTCCAGGGAGCAACATGTAAAGGCAACAGGTAAAGCCACGGAACATGTGGTGACATATAGATTAACAGAAATGGGCTGAGTTAAGTGTGAGAGCTAGTCAATGGTAGGCCTGAGCTAATGGCCGAGCAGTTTAATTAATATAAGTTTCTGAGTGATTATTTTATAAGTGGTTGTGGGGGTCTGTGGTGCTGGGCAAGACTGGAGAAAACTCCCGCTACAGGTTCCTGTCCCACCAACTATCAATAGCACCAAGCTGGGAACATGTCTTTAACACATGGGTCTTTGGAGGTGGGAACGGGTATTATATATAGAAACTGCTAATAACCACATATCATGTTGCCAGTCAGGGGCAGGAGAGAACTGGGCTGTTCCTATCTTTTCAGAGCTTAGGTTGTCCGTGAACCTCCCTCAGTTTGCCTGCAAAGGAAAGAGCAGGGTATGCTGATTACAGGGGAAAAAAATGGTGGGTTTTGGAGGGGAGGTGATATGAGTGGTTTCCTAAATAAATGCAGCAAGGGAATGTATTGTTTATAAAGAATTTAAAACAGGGGGATCTAAATAAGTAAATAAGCCACCAACCTGAAAATCATCACGCTGGAGATAATTCTAGTGATCATGTTCTCTTTCTTTTCCCATCACTGTGACGAAATTCATCACAAAAGCAAGTAGGGATGACAGGATTCGTCTTACCCATTTTTTTCCAAAGGTTTCAGTTCATCTTTGTGGGAAGGAATGGCAGAGTGGCTTCTTCTATGGCAGTGCTGGGAGCCTCTGGCCCCAGGACTTTCATTTGGCAGTGGACCAGGAAACAGAGGGGGTAAGAAAAATGAGAAAAATTCACAGGCTTATCCCTAAAAACTTTCTCCCACCAACCAGATCCCAAAGGTCCCAGATCCTCAAAACAGCACCAAAAACTTGGGGACGAACTGCAATAAAACACTACTGGAGGGAACCTCAACCTTTTTGCTAGGGTGTCTTGGACAGCCACAGTTGGCTCTTCTTTAAGATTGGAGGTCACAGCAGCTTCCGCTATCACTTTAGGGGTGGCTGGAAGTGGGGTTATTAGAGTAACTTAGTTCAACATAGCCTGAAGAGTCTCTACCCCCTCATGACCCCAGGAAAATTTAGGAAGTTACTTATGATCAGATTCTTTTGTGTTTTTGTTTGTTTGTTTGTTTGTTTGTTTTGTGTGAGGTATTGTTGCAGGGATCAGACTAGTATACTAAGAATTTCCATCATTTTAATTATGTGCATTTTATGTAGTGAGAAAGTGCTCTGGGAAAAGAGAAAAAGAATGAATGGAAAGATGGTAAAAATCCATCCTTTCTGCAAGTTGGAAATGAGCTTGCATGGGCTCAACTGTGTTGATCTTTTAACCTGTGCTGGCAAAAGATTTAAAGCCATCGACCAACTGTTCATTCCTGGGGATTTGGAGGTAGTACGTTGCTTATATTTTTGTCAGTAAGAAAAGATAATTAAGGTTCTCAGCAACTACAGACTTCTTCCTACTCAGTTTACGAAACAAGGCGAGGGGTTTTTAAACCTTTACAACCAACCTGAGAAGTTAGCCTGCCATCTGCATTATTTCTCAGCACTAGTTAGAGTAACCAAACATGTTACTTTCCCAACTTTAGATTTCTTGAGACCATAATGTGATACAATACTGTACCTGGCTGTGAGACATTTAAAGAACATGCAGTCCATACTACAGGCTGAATAAAAGTTCCATACATGAAATGTTTCTTCAGGTACCTAGGAGTAAAAGCAAAGGTATGGAAAGTTGTTTGGCAGAACTCAACATACATTGGTACCATCTGATCTGTAGCCACGAGCCACTTGTGAATATTTAAATCAACAAAAATTCAGTCAAATTAAACATTCGGTGGGTTTTGTTTTGTTTGTTTTTTTTCCTATGCAGCTCCGTTTGACCTCAAGCCTGTGATCCTCCTTCATCTATCTCTCAAGAGCTGAAGTTCTAAGTGTGTACTACCATGCCTGGCTAACTGATTTGATTATAAAACAACTCATGACTCAGGTAGAAACTGCAGAAGTAGAATGGAGAATCTTCATGTGTTATTTGCCCAGTCTGTCCTGATAATTACATTCTATATAACCACAGACCAGTGACAGAAGCCAGGAAAGAGATGTTGCTATAATGCTAATATCTGAACCCTGAAATTTTTCTATACCAGTTTTAACATGTAGTTATTTGCAGTGTTGTTAGAATTTAGATCTGAAATGTCCCCAAAAGGCTGTCTGTCAAGGACTTTGTCACTAGCCTGATAGCACTACTGAGAGATGGTGGAAACTGTAGGAGGTGGGGCCTTGTTGAACGGAGGCTGTAGGCTTCCAACCTACCTTGAGAGGACAGCCAGGCTTCATCCCATGTCCTCAACAGGATGCTCAGCCTCATCACAGGCCTGTGTTCTCCACAACACACTCAAAGTTGAGCTTCCAGTAGACAGTTGGCAGCTAGATAATACTTTTAGATGGATTTTGCTTATGCATATAATTTAATTAATGTGTTTAGAATATTTAAAGGCCACAAATAACATGTTAGAATGCTGGGTTTTTATTTGTTCCCTCTAAATGTTTGTTATTTCTCTGTACTGTTTCTCGTGCCTTCCAATTCAATTTCATCTTAATTGCCCTAGAGTGATTTTACTTCTCTCTCCATATAGATTCTACTACGTGTGCTTAACTTCTCACAGTCCATTACCATCTCTAGTTGATCATCCCAAGTGGAAGGCAGAAAATTCATCACCGTTTAAACCTTTTTACTCACCTCTGTTTAGGATGCTTGTCTTACATGTTACTCCACACACACTGATAACCATATCAGACAAACAAATTCTCATCTGAGAATATTTACATTTCAACCATATTCCTGAGGAATATTTGTGTTAGATATAGGGTTTTTTTAGTTGCTTTTACATATATGATGCACATATAAATATATGTATATTATATATGTACATATAAATATATGTACATATATAATACATTAGTCAATTTAATTTGATTAAAATATATATAAAATATATGTGCATATAAATAATCTTTATACACACACTATACACACACACACTAAGCATTTTGAAGTAGTTCCTTTGTTTCTAGAAAGACGTCTACCATCATTCAAATCATTCATTCTCTATAATTAAAATGCTACTTTCCCTTGGTTGCTTTAAAAACTTTTCTTTTTCTTTAATCTTCAGAAATATGATTATGACTTGTCTAGGCATGGGTTTATTTTTGTGTTGAGTTGATTTGTCTACTAGCTTGCTTCTTTCACTAAATTTCACCTAATTTCTCTTTTCAAAAAAAGTTTGTAGATGCTCACTGTGGAATAACCCACCTATACCTCACTACTTCTCATCTTTTTCTGGGAGTTTATATCCTGTGATATAAATATGAGACCATTTTTGTTATTGTTCACATGGCCCTGATGTTCTGCTCATCTTTATAAATCCATTTTATCACTATCGTTCAGACTGGACAATTTCTATGGACACACCTCAAATCTCTGTTTTATATACTCCCCGTAGATTTGTATTGTAGCCACCGTATTTTTCAGTTCTGAAATACTTATTTTATTCTTTGTGTCTCCCATTTCTTTGCTGATACCTTCTATTCATTTCCTTTCATTTTGACAGAATTTGAAATGATTTGCCGAGGCATTTTTAAGGTGTTGCCTTGATATTCTTTCACCCAACTTAACTTTCTCACCATCTCGGTACTGGCAATACATGTTTCTTTCTTATTTGGGTTAATGGGGTTTGTTTTTGTTTTTGTTTTTTTGTTTTTTGTTTTTGTTTTTGTTTTTGTTTTTTTGATCCTTGCTATAATGAATCATTTCGAATTGGTTCCTAACTATTTTGGATACCACATTAAAAGAAATGTTTTTTAAATATTAAATCTTCGCAATTAGTTAAGCCTTTGCCTGTTTCTTTGGCTTCTTGTAGAAATCAATTTGGTTTTCCAAGTCTTTACAGTGTGATTTGTCCCACTTCACCCATGTGCATCTGAGATCTGTAGCTGTAGCATCACAGAAACTGTTGGATGGAGTATGGGTTTATGATGACTCCTGGTTCAGGGGATGCAGCTCATGATGGCAGTGGCAGTCATGGTGGCTGGATCTTTGCCTGTGACATCAGGATCTTGAGGTTTTGTTTGTTCACATATCAGTAGATAGAGAAAGAGAGAGAGAGCTTGGGCCTGATTCAGGGCAGGATCTAATCCTCAAGACCTGCTCCCCAGTGACTCACTTCTTCTAGCAGGCCCCAGCTTCTGAAAGGTTTCACAGCCCCTCACAACAGCATCAGGGACAAAACATTCAAGCACATGGATGTACAAGGGACATTATGTCCAAACCAGAGCATATGTGCCACCAAAATGTTAAAGAGCAAAAGTCACTTTGAAACAATGTGATAAAATGCTACTCTAAGGGTGAGTATGGTGGTCCATGCCTATAACTCCAGAGCTCTTGAGGCAAGACGATTAAGAAAAAACTGAAAAGCAACATAGAAAAAAAATACCTTGCTGCCAGTTTTGGATTTACGAAAATTAACAACAAAGTATCAAGCCCTATCCAAACGTTGTGTTACTTGGCCTTCACTGACGCTGCTCAGACCATAAGCAAGATGGGGTCATGGAAGAAGAATAACTATGGAACTCGGCCTTTAGTCATCTTACCGTTCATAAGAAAAGAGAGGAATCTCGGGTGCAGTCCCGAAAGCAGGTGGAAATGTGGGTTCCAGTGCACATCCGGTGCAGGCTGCATGAGGGGCAACTTCAGGCAGGAAACTGAGACCGAGTTCTGAGACACAGAGAGCGGTGACCCAGAGGGCAGCACGCACCCGCACTTATGACATTAATGTAGAGGTCCTAGGGGGCCAAGGGAGAGCTGGTACCTGTCAGAATCTCTTGCTGGAGACTTATGGGAAGCTGATATTGGAAGACAGACATGACCAGGACAAAGCTGACTGAGTCACAGCTGTCCTGACAGTGTCTCCTCACAGACATCCCCAGAGAGCTAGTCTTTCCTAGGGTATGACTCAAATGAGTAGTTTTTTTAAAAAAACTTTTCTTTTTCCTTTTTCTTTTATTTTTTTTACAATTTCCTACATGATGCTCTAGTCACATCATTTCTGTCCCATCCTCTCTCCCTCCGCATCCTCCCCTGCCCCCTATTCCCTCTCAATTCATGACATCTTTCTCTTTATTATTGTCATATATATAAACGTAGCCTCCTGAGTCCATTAGGAGTGTTGCTCATACCTTATTTCTTATGCCAAATTTTTCTAAAATCCTCAGATTTTACACTGATGTTGTCACGCCCTTTTTGTGGCTGATGAGAGGGTTCCCATGGGTTATATTTGATATGTACATATTTTTGTAAACACCATCTTATCTGAAACAATGTAGAGAGTTTAAAGGGCTCATTTTCAGTCAAAACATGGTTTAGGAAAGGAACATAGCCATGTCCAAGTGGACGAAACACAGCAGGCAATGATGAAAACCAATAGCACTCTGTGGGTGTCCTTACTCACTGGACAGTAAGGAATCCAATGATACTTTCTAGCTTTGTTAAATGGCGCCAGGGCGTGGCTTCAAGTCATTGGCTGGGAGTCATGTGAAACTGCGTAGAGATTCTGGTTCTGTCCTTTACTGGTTCCATTACCTGGGAAAAAAACGACAAAAGAGCTCAGCTTCAAGAGTGAGAGCAATCTTAATGCCTATCTTTCGAAGTCACTACTAGGATTAAATGAGACATTCTGTGTAAGCAGCTTAGCGTCATGCCTGGCACATGATGAATGTCACCTTTCTTTCCTCCCTGTCCCTTGTAATGTCATCTCTTCTACTGGGCTTTTTCCAACCCTTCTCCTGTCCTTCAACCATGATGCTGGCCACATGCCCTCTCCACCTCTTCTCAGCTCCCTTGTTTCTTCAACCACACTCCCCCGCAATCATCCCTTGATAAAACAAATAAAAATATAGCTCAATGTTTTCAAGTGAATTTAAAATAATGCAATTGGGAAAAGTGAAATAACAGATTCCTGTAGTTTCCACATTTATCCACTGGATTCATCAGTTAACAGTTGATCCCAATTTATTTTATTGACTCTGTGCTCATGTTTATTTTGCAATGTTTATCTGCATTCCCAATTATTCTAACCCACAGAAAGCGAGCAAGGCCCTTTATAAAATCAAGCACGAAGTTTCAATTTTCACATGAGTCATACTTGTGACTCGTCTGTTCTTTTGTCTTGGGCTTGGCACATGCGACTAATCAAAAGAGGATGGGCGGGGCTCTGTGCATGTAAACAGCTGGCGCAGCACTTAACTGACAGCACAGAGGAGTCTGAAGTTCCTTTCAGTATCTATGGAAGAGTCGTGTTACAACCCACGGGAAGGATTTGCTGCTTTATAAATATGATAAACCGCCCTTCATACTGGCCCTTTGAACCTGCTGAGTGCCTTTCAGCAATGGATTCCAAGGCTTCACTGACAGTCAGCCCCAGGACCTTTGGGATGGAGTTGTATTTTCACTTCATAGTTAGGAGAATAGATGCAAGGGGAGACTTACTCAAGAACAGCGACTAAGTCCCGACTAAGCAGCTACCCCAGGAACGCAGACCAAATCCACCCTGTAGGCTACTCCTGCCCTACACATTTGCTTTGTAGAAGGAAAGCATTGGCTTCAATTGTAAATACAGGTAAGCGCCAGAATACCTCCCTTCCCACCTGTTAGGACATGTTTTTGAAGTCTTACTTGCTTTTGCCCTGGCAGGATCTTGAGACGATTAGCTCTGAGTGTTTAAAGTGCCTCACATAAGGAGCTGAGAGAGACGGTAAGATCAAGACTCTTATCAGTGCTTAGACTCTACTCTGTGCCCAGTCTAGTTGGGTGGTGACCCACAGGGAATGGTTCAGTGCTACAAGAAGCCAATAATAAGTTCATCAGTTGACCTGGTTTCAGGGTGCAGACCTGGCTCAAGTGTGAAAACTGATAGAATTCAGATCAGGTCTGAATTTGGGATCTACACAAGAGAACCCCATCCATTCTGGACACAGAGCAGTAGAAAGTACAGAAGAATGCATTCTCAGAAACAGAACAGGCTTGCCCAATGGAGAAAGGGCCATCGAAAGTCAGAACTGAAGGTTAACAAGTGGAATTGCAAAAGAGCTTCAGAAGATGGAAAGAAAAAGGCAAAATCAACACACTGATGCTCTAAAGAGCAAAACAAAACAAGGCATCATCAGTTTCTAAATAGGAATCTGCATCAATTTGATTATCTGGTGCAGGGAACAAAAACTACGGCATCTCTATCAGTCTTTAACAGAAAAGTCTGCATTTAAACTACCTGTGATGCTGGAGTCACAACTTTTATTCACACAGGTCACTGCATTAATAAAGGCTTGTCTCACACCCCATCCTATCTCCAGACCTGCTTTTGACACAAGCACAGAACTACCACTCAAATGCACCATCAGCGGCTGGGCTGGCTGTTCATCCCTACCTATTCTTTCCTTTCCTTTAAGTCTGGCCAATGTGGGAACAGGAAGTTGTATTTACTCTGTGGTGTGAACAGAACAATGATGGATACTGAGGATGTCCTCCACTCTCAGTGTTGACCACAGCAAGAAAACATTCCCACAGGAATATTTATAAAACCAACGCTTTCAGTTTTGACCATCCAAGTGGATTTTCCTGTGTGTTCTTTAAAGAATTGAAGAAGAATTAGTATACTGGTTAAAGGATAAACCCCACAGAGTCAGGCAAGTCCAGAAGGCTCTTGTTCAGAGAAGTCCCATGTCTGGGGGCAGAGAGAACATTCTTGGATAATGTCTTTACAAAGAGGAACATATCTGCTGAAAATATTGTGATTCTATACAGTGTCCAGTTGTGCCATAGAAGACTCCTTGAGTTACTGTACATGCTTCATATTTGGGCTTGAAGATTCCATTTTATCAGAAAATGGAAATCAGCACTGTGTTACAAAGGGCTTCTGTGGTACTTGGCTGCTCTGTTCAGCGTGACCTGGCCGTGGGAGAGACTGATAATGCAGAACCACAGTGTTAATACTTGTTTGTGTCCCAGTATAGGAACAGACAAGATATCACTTTGCTACTGCATTTGTTTTATGTAATTAATTGGCAACATGGACTAGGAAATCAGTCATTGAGTGCAACTAGTATTTTGTTTGGAAAATTATTAGAAATGGCCTCTGTAGTTTTTTTTTTATTTTAACTTTTTTTTTTGTATTTTTATATACCTTTGAAAAAAATCCCAACTTGGCCACATAGATCCTTACAAATGGTAGAGTTTTTGAACAACTTCCCATGCAATATCAGCATTCTTGTCAATTAAGGTGATTCCTCCAAGAAACAACTGGGGACATTTTACTGAAAAAAAAATTGAATCACCAATAATATGTAAGAATTGATCCCTTTTCCTTATAAAGACTGAAAGAGAAGCCTTCAAAACTTACAGTGAACATCTGGAACTCTGTGTAAGACAGCCTATCATTTATCATTACACAGCTACACATTGGCATTAGGAAGAGAATATGTGCTGAATAGCTAGATCTGTGTACTTGATGATATTTAACTGAGAAAAACACTTGTGCATCAGTTTTACAGTTGAATCTGAGACAATTAAGCAGTCCAATTTTATTTGTTTGCTTGTGTACTGAAACAATGTCTGGCTGTGTTGCCTAGGCTGGGTCTTGAATACTTTTGACTCCCAAGAGCTGGGATTACAGGCAAGTAACACCATGCCTGTTTCCAAAATCTTAAATAAATATTTGTGGTAGTTTGAATGCAAATGGCCCCTATAGACTGCTAGGGAGTGGCATTATTTGAAAGGGTTAAGACATGTGGCCTTGTTGGAGAAGGTGTGGCCTTGTTGGAGGAAGTGTGTCATCAGGGGGTGGGCCTGAGACTTCAGAAGCTCAAGCCAAGCCCGGTATCACTCTCACTTCCTGTTGCTTGCAGATCCAGATGTAGAACTCTCAGCTCCTTCTCCAGCACCATATCTGCCTGTGTGCCTCCATGATTCTCACCACTAAGGCACTAAACTTCAGAACCTGTAAGGCAAGCCCCAATTAAATGGTTTCTTTTGTAAGAGTTGCGGTGGCCATAGTGCCTCTATACAGCAATAGTAATCCTGTTTAAGACATTTAAGCACTGATACTTTGTCAGTGTTTAATCAATATCAAATGTAAGAGAAGTAAAAAAGAAAATCCAGAGACAGTTGGAGACTCTGTTTTGCTGTGTTTATAAAAAAAGAAAGAAAGAAAGAAAGAAAGAAAGAAAGAAAGAAAGAAAGAAAGAAAGAAAGAAAGAAAGACAGGAAGAAAGAGAGAGAGAAAGAAAGAAGATCTGAGTATAATTTAAGACATCAGCCACAGCTAAAAGAGTTAAAATTGCAAACATTGCATGCAGTGAATGCTCAGCATGTCTGTTCTTCCAAAGTAATAATTGAAGTATATGCCTAGAATAAAATTCAAATCAAGCATTTAAGGCTCCCTGAAGCCCTTGGAAGAGTTCTTTCATATCTGGCACAGTGCCTGGTACAGCCTAGTGCACCACGTGTTGAATGGATGATGGTGGACTCTAATTTGAAGTATCACTGCTGTGATCCAGCAAAGGTGTTCTGAGACTCCTTCAGCCTCAGAAGAAAGTAGGATAATAAATTAAGCCCTGCTGTCTGCCCTTGGGGCTTAGCCACCCCGAAGCTACCTTACTTTTTGTAACTGGAACTATGGCTCAGCCATTAAGAACACTTGTTGCTCTTTCAGAAGACCTGAGTTCAGTTCCCAACACCAGTATCAGGAGACTCACAACCTTTGTAATCCTTGTGACTCTAGCATCCGAGAAACTGACCCCTTTCTTTCCCTCCTCATAGGCATCTTCATGAATGTGACAGACATCCACTCATACATATGAATAAAAATAAAAATAGATCCTAAAATGCTTACTATTCATGATTGCTTTACAAAAGAGATTTTTCACACGGGTAACTGGAGGTCTGCAAGGGAAACAATCGTGTCCACCAACTCAAATGTCGGTCATTAGGTCGATCTATTAATGTTATGGAATTACACTTCAAAACCTGGGCCATAGGTCACAGAGACAATTTTTTTCCCTTCCTCTATCTTTGTGTTTGTGTGTGTGTGTTCTTCATTTTTCCTTCCATTCCTCACCTTCCCCGCAAACTTCAAGCATCATACACAGTTGAAAATATGATTGGATTTTGGAGTTAGAAAAATTCAGCGTGGCCAGCAGCTGTACCTACTTACATGTATAAGGAATGAAGTAACACTTACTATATATACTACACATAGACTATATAATACATAATATAAATATGTGATATATCTAAACTGTGCATGTATAGTGTGTTTTGAAGGCTTAGAATGAAGTCTTTTTCTTGTCGTATCAGAGTATTTTGTAGTGAGAGCTTTCTTTGTTAGAAACAACCACTATTCTTCCCTCAGTAACTTTTTGTCTAAACAAAGTTGCTTGAATATGTTTGTTCTCATACGGGTAGGAAATGGAGAGTGTACCGCCAAATAAACACAGGGTATTAAAGTGACCCTACTGGTAATTTTGCTAAACTCCTGAAAAATCATCTTCATTGTGTAAATAAGATGGGAAACAACGTCAAAAGTTGGGGTTTCTCAGCACACAATGAAGGCTTTGTACAGTGGATGTTTTTCCGTGACTTTTCCCCTCTCCCCGATAGTGTGGTGGTAACAAAAGCAGTGCTTTCCCACTTTGTCCCTGAGACAGGGGTCTTATGTCCATTGAGGGCAACTTTGCGCCTTATCTAAGCCTCTCACCACAGGCCACTTAGTCAGGAAAGCCCTGCTTCGCTGGGCCCTGGACAGGAAAGAGGGACCACAGCAGGAACAAGGAGCTGGTCTCTGCTTCAGTGCATCTGACGGCTCTGCATAAAGGAAGATGTTTACCTCTGTTTATAGCTGACCCCTCCTCCCTTTATAATTCCCATGGCTGATGTTACTTTTTATAGCACGTCTGACTGTCTGGGAAGGAGCCACGTTGCCCCAGTCCTTAGAAAGCAAAGAGAAGAGAGAGAAACTCTCAGTAATGCTGTCTGCAAAAGAGTTGCTTCCTTTCTGGGTCTACAAAGCGAATTACCGGGGTAGTGCATGTGTACTCTCTCAAGCACACTTACACAGCAGATTCACTTTGGGGCATCTTAGAATGGATGATGTCAGTGAAAGAACTTGAGTTGCGTTTCATATGCACCTAGGCCTTTTTTGGTTTGTTGGCTATACTGTCAAGTTAACATTTATTATGAATAATCCTGTCAAGTTAACATTTATTATTAATAATTGCTAGTTGGCTTAAAAATAAATTGTTACCACTTTGTGTCACAATAATTGGGAAAAAAAAACTTCTGTTGTTATGTTTTAAAAGCCTGGTCTACATAGAGCAAGTTCCAAGACAGCCAAGGCTATACAGAGAAATCTGTCTCGAAAAACAAAAAACAAAAAACAAAACAAAAAAAAATTGTATGGAAAACCATCTATTTTCAATAAAAAAAAATGCTTGTACGAAACACCAAAAATGGTTGTGATCTACTTTACCACTGGCACTAAGAAAAAGAAAAGAAACTGCAAAGAGTTTAATTCTGAAGAGGATGCAGGGTATCTTTTAGGAAGATTTTCTTAATCAGCAGGATTAATCCTGACTTTCAACTCCAGATAAGAATAGGATATCCCATAAGAAGGATTTACAGCATGTGACAGAACTTTGTTTTCCAACCAGGAAAGGCTCCCCGGGTCTTAGTTACAAACCTTACATTTATTAGTGATTATGTCTAGTTCCTGTATAGAACGAAATATCAAAACAAATACTTGAAAAAGTCTAGAGAAGTCAAGTAATGACAAAAGGTTAGTAGACGAAAAAGAAGTGGCCAGTTTCACTAAGGCCTCATACAGCTTGGCAGATTGGATAAAGTATGTGTGAGAGCTTAAAGTTAACCCCTGACAAATGCTCACACACACACACACACACACACACACACACACACACGCACGCACGCACGCACGCACGCACGCATGCACGCACGCACACGCACAGCTCACAAAGAATATTAGACAAACTGCCCAGAGATATGTAGCTTTAATCCCGTCAAGGGGCAATAGTGACATTGTTAAGCAATTAACTAGAGTTTAAGTGGTTGATGCTGTGCCTAGAAGACTTTCTGGATGGTACTTATTGTATGTAATTCCCCACAGCCCTTTCTAATTGTTTAAGAAGTGTGAGACTGAAGTCATACAGCCATCTGCATCTCACACAGTCAACTTCAAACAGACACAAGACAAAAATCTCTTGGAAAAATAAAAGACAAAAGCCAGATCCACCTTTCGGGAAGATGGAACATATTCCACTCCCAGAAACTTTGACAACTCAAAATCCCGAATAGCAAAGGGGCCACATCAGTCCCCCACCTGCACTGTCACAAGTACATAACACTGAAATCGACCTGTACACTGCACGGCCAAGTGCCTGGGTTGGCAGATTTTAGTCTTGATAAAAGTAAATACTGTCACTAATATAACCGTACCAAACTTTATGCAGGAATATGAACTGGCTACACCGTATGAAATACTTCAATTAGTAAGTTATGACAAAAACATTTTTCACCAAACAAAAAAAACTTAACCAAATCTGTGCTGCCACCCACCAAAATACAGAATGAGTCATTTGGGTGGAGTTAAACAAATAAAAATAAAAATCAATTGCATTGTGTCTAGCTAGCTTAAGTAGCTAGTTAGTTGATTTTTTTCCATACTTTTTTCTTTTTCCATTTTTATATGTGCATGCATGTGTACATATGGTATGCATGTGTGTATGCATGTTTGCGTGTGTGAGGCACACATGCTTGTGGATATGTGTACATGTCGGGGTGAGTGCCTGTGGAGGCCCAAAGTTGATTTTGGGAATTGTCTTCCCACATGCTACCTGTTTATGCAATGAGGCAAGGCCTCTTAATCAAATCCAGAACTCCCTGATGTTGCTAGTCTCCCTAGCCATCTTGTTCTGGGGATACCCTGTCTCCATCTTCATGTGAGGGTTCTGGGGATCTGAACTCTAGTCCTCACGGTTGCATAGCAAGCTCTAACCACTGAACTGTACCCTGCTTTTTTTTTCCCTCATGGTTCATTGTGTTTTGGCACTATATAAGAATTATCTCGAGCCCATAAGTCATCACAATAGCAAAACTCAAGCAAAGAGATCCTCCAACATTGCCCATTGGCCATAATATACAGTTTAATGCTCAACTGAATGCATCTGAATGAGAGCCACACGCAATCGGTTATTAGCAAATGGTTAGCAGTGATGTGTTGGGTAAGAGAGATACACCCCATGCTTCACATACAACAAAGGTCTTCCTCAGTGTTCCGACACCTTTAATAAATTGCATGATTTTCTTCTAGAGCTATATTTTTAAGAATCATCAATCATCAAAATCAGAGCCTATGGAGAAAGCCTGGTAAACGTTGTTTGCCTCTCTTTTTAGAAGGGGCTATCAAGCAACATCAAGAACTGGCCACCAAGACCCAAAACTCCAATGTGTCTGAGCACCTTGTCTCAGAAGGGAAGACTGTTTTCAGGTTAAGCAGGACAGAAGTGGTTGCACCCTGGCCAGACCTTCACCCTTTCATGAGACCGGTTTACAATGGACCAAATCCCTCTGTCTTCAAGTCTTCTCAGATCTAGTCAGTTGCTGCACAAATATTACTGACTCAGCAGAAAGGCCTTCATAGACCACCCTTTACAGTGTAACCCACAAGCACCACTTCCTGCTATTTTCTTACCCAGCGTTACTCTATACTGCTCTGACTTCCTGTTTGTTGGTTGCCTCTTTAACTGACGTGTCAGGTACCTGGGGCAATACTATAGTTTTGTTCAACGCACTAGCCCACTCGTACCTGGAATGAGGCTTGGGAAACAGCGTTCCCCTTCAAATAGATGTTTGCTTCATGAGTTTATGAACAGTTACAAAAAGGTGCCTTGCCTAGAGTGTTAGAGGGCTGTCACGCTGTTATTAAGTTTTACAATGTATTGCCCTTCAGCCTTGTATGTGTGACTCAGAGGCAGGGCATTAAGACCCAACATCTGGAGGATTTTCCCCAGGCTATGGGAGAATCAAGGCTGATGGGTGCATTGTGTCTTCTTCTTGCTGGTATGACATAATAGCTGAGAAAATGACGTCAGAGACTTATCTGCACTCAGAGACTCGGAGGCCCCAATGTCCGCAGAAGCCGGCAACAGAGATCCGGGTACTGCTCCAACAGACGGGAAGCACAGAGCTCGGACTGGAACCAGAGCTAAGTGTACTCTTTTTTTTTTTTTTTTTCATTTTTTTTTACTAAGAAATTTTCTACTCACCCTACATAACACGCACAGATCCCCCCCTCCTCCCTCCTCCCACCCCCCAGCCCTCCCTCCCAGGCCACCCCCTATCCCCACATCCTCCAAATCAAGGTCTCCCATGTCGAGTCAGCAGAGCCCTGCACACGGAGCCCAGGCAGGTCCAAGCCCTTCCCGCCTCACCAAGGCTGTGCAAGGTGCCACACCACAGGCACTGGGCTCCCAAAAGCCTGCCCATGCACCAGGGATGGATCCCGATCCCCCGCCCGGGTGTCCCCCAAACAGTTTGAACTAAATAACTGTATCCAGAGGGCCTAGTCCAGTCTCATGGGGGCTCCAAGCCCAGGCGCCATCGACCTACCTCGGCTAGCAAGAGCCCGCATTGCAGGGGTTCTACAGTTTCCTAAAGCGGCAGCACCAGCTGGGGACCAATTCCCATTCAAACCCTAAGTCACCAACTGGTAAAGGAATAACTGTAGCTTAAACAAAGGTTCTAAAGCCCGAGTTTGCATTCAAAGTCTGTTGGAGAATGGTTCCAGGCTGGAATGGACCTCTTGACTCTGTGCAATATCTCCTCCTGTCCTGGGGCAACCTCTCTCTCTCTCTCTCTCTCTCTCTCTCTCTCTCTCTCTCTCTCTCTCGGACTGTGAGTCTTCAGTTTGCTTTTAGACTAAGCGGAGGTATCCCTCAGTTTCGTTTATCTCATGTCCACCTAGTTCATGAGCCCAAAGTTCACCAATGACTCCCAGCTGCAGGGTGTACATCTTAAGTCGGGAAGAGAGGGCTAAGGGTAGCAAATCTCAGATTCTAGAAAGGGAAAAATGTTAAAAGTCTACAAAGGACCCCCACCTCTTACGACCCCTGCAATTTCTGACATCTCAGTAACCCTTTGAGAGGCACCCTGCCAGACCGGAAGCAGCTTGTGTGTTACTCCATCATACCTGACGCCATGTGCAGTGTGGCGCCTGGGATTTACCACACTCCAAACAAATGTTTGATGACTGAGCGAATGCATGCATGGGAAAACTTTCTGTTCTCATAGATCTTGAACATCCCCGACCCAGGTTTGAAGCACACATCCTTAAGGCAGGCTATAAAACACCTTCATCTTTAATCCTTATCCTCCGCAGCAGCCACCCACACCCTCTGACCAGGCATTTATCTCAGGGCACAAAATGCCATTTGCCCACTGATCAAAGGCTGTGGGGAGGGGAGGCAGGGAGCAGCTGGGCTCAGATCCTGCCCACACCCTTCCTGCTTCTAGCAGCCCACCCCAGGGGCTATTATGTTTTCACAGGCTAAGCCCAGTCCCTCCTCCAACCCCTCCCTCCGGGTCCTTGCAGACACCCTGCGGGCCTGAAGGGACAGTCCCCAGCCCTGGAGCCTGCTTTCAGCATTTCATTGTCCCCAGGCAAGGTGTAGATAGCGACCAGAGCTCCTTTCCCCTTTCCTGGGACACTGATAAGGCAAAGAAAACAGTTGTCTACTTTCCAGGCAAAAGCGTACTTGTAGAATGGGGTGGAGCCCTGTGATAACCCAAGGAGAACTTGCTGCTCTCTGAAAAGAAATGTGGTGGGGGAAGGGGTCTGGAGGGGGGGAGTGGGAGGGTGGGAGAAGTGGGGGGGGTAGTGGGGGGGTAGGGGAGGAGAAAGACTAAATAGTCAAGCACTTCTTATGACAGTGCCCCCTTCCTAGTCTCAGAGCCTCACCTCCTGTCCATAAGGGAGAGCCATGAGAGATTTTGTTGGAGGCTGTCTGGGCCGCATAGATCCTTTCGTGGGACACACTTACCCGGGGTACATCTTACAGGCTAGAAATGAGAGGGAGGCAGCGAGAAGGCCTTTGTGCTAGGCACGGTGGCTCAGGCCTGTGATCCCAGCACTTGGGAGGCTAAGGACATCAAGTCCCAGGGTAGAGCAGGCTACCTGAGGAGATGCTGCTTCCAAACAAAACATAAAACTCCAAAGATTGCCTTCCTGTGCAGTCAGCTCAAGGCTGCTTGGAACCCAGCCCACTGGTCACTTTTATGTCAAGATATGTGCTCGTTAATATAGGAAACTTCATGAACTACACATGCTTTCCGTTTAGCCTAAGTGGCCTTTGATCAGGGGCTCTTCACACACACAAACAAACCAATCCACAACAGTGTACAGCATCCACGTTACTGGGCTAAAGAAATCCTTCAAAGGTGTGGTTGGTATCCAGTAAACACAGAGTGCAAGGTAACAGACTGAAGAAATGAAGAAGAAATGAAGAATCACCATTAACATTTGGAATGCGGGGGGGGGGGGGGAGTGAAAAACGATTTTTAAAAATGTTTGCTGCTTTTCACAATGTCAGCCCTACTGATCTATGAACATGGAAGGTCTTTCCATCTTCTGTTACCTTCTTCAACTTCTTCCGTGTTCTAAAGTTCTCACTGTACAACTCTTCC
>CABHPQ010167977.1:0-18927 GCA_902168405.1 Peromyscus aztecus | reverse complement strand
TGAACATGGAAGGTCTTTCCATCTTCTCTTATCTTCTTCATCTCCTTCCGTGTTCTAAAGTTCTCACTATACAACTCTTCCTCTTCCTCCTTTGGTTTACACCAAGATTTTTATGACAATGGTGAATGGGATTACTTCATTGATTTCTTTCTCTGTGGTTGTCATTGATATATAGGAAGGCTACTGATTTTTATGTGTTAGTTTTGTATCCTGCTACATTGCTGAATGCATTTGTCAGCTGTAGGAATTTCCTGGTGGAGTCTTTAGGACCTTTTTGCACAGAATCATATCTTCAAATAAGGATACTTTTGACTTCTTCCTTTCTTATTTGAATCCGCTTTATCTCCTTCTCTTGTCTTACTGTTCTAGCTAAGACTGCAAGCACTATGTTGAGCAGGAGAGGAGACAGTGGATACCTTGTCTTTTTTCCTAATTTTAGTGGAAATGCTTCATGTTTTTCCTCCACTTAGCATGATTTTTGCTGTGCATTTGTAGCATGTTGTCTTTAGTGTGTTGAGATATATACCCTATAACCCCAGTGGTTCAAGAATTCTTATCAGGAAGGGATGTTGGATTATGTCAGGGCCTTTTCTGTATCTAATAAGATGATTGTGTGACTTCTAGTCTTTAGTCATTTGGTATGGTGAATGACATTTATTGATTTATACATGTGGAACCATGCCTGTTTCTTCAAGATGAAGCTTTCTTGATCTTCATGATGTGCTGTAGAATCTGGTTTGCAAGATGTATTGAGAATTTTTGCATATGTGTTTATCAGAGAGATTATCCAAGAACTTTCTCTTTTTAAAAAAAAAATTGACCTTAGTCTGGCTTGAATTTCAGAGTTATATTGACTTGGTGAAAAGAATTTTGAAGTGTTCCTCCCTTTTCTATTTTTGTAGAGTCTGAGAGAGGAAGAAGTAGAGAACCTATTTTGACTCACAGGAACAAGAAAGGACTTTCTGAACAGGACTCCAGTACCATGGGCACTTAAGATGGACAACTGATAATTGGGATCTCATGAAATTAAAGAGTTCAGCTCAGCAAAGATCATCGTTTGAGTAAAGAAGCAGCCTAAAAAAATGGTAATCAGCTATTCATCTTCAGAAGATTAGTGTATAGACTATATAAAGGGAAAACAACTAAACACTAAGAAAGCAAACAACTCAATTAAAAATTAAGGCATGAAACTTGTCTTAGTTAGTGTTATATTGCCATGAAGAGACATCACAACCATGGCAACTCTTATAAAGACAAGTATTTAATTTACAGTTTCAGAGGTTTGGTTTGTTATCAGCATGGCAGGAAGCATGGCAGCACACAGACAGACACAGTGCTGGAGCAGGAGCTGAGAGTTCTGCATCCAGATCAGCAGGCAGCAGGAGGAGAGAGACATGAGGCCTGGCTTGGGCTCTTGAAACATCAAAAGCCACTCCCAGTGACACACTGCCTCCAACAAGGCCACACCTACTCCAAAAAAAGGTCACACCTCCTAATCCTTCTCAAGTAGTGCCACTACCTGATGACTAAGCATTCAAACATAGGAGTTTACAGGGGCCATCCCTATTCAAATCACCCCAAAACTAAACAAATATTTCTCAAAAGAAGAAACACAAACGGCCAAGACTTTTTTTTAATGATCAAAATCCTTAGCCATCAGAAAAATACAAATTGAAACTACTTTGAGAATCCATCTTACCACAATCAAAATGGCTAAGATCAATAAAACAAATGATAACAAATGTTGCCATGTGTGTTGGGGAAAGGGAACACTTATCCACTGCTAGTGGGAGAGAAACTGGTATAGCCACTTTAGAAATCATAGTTTTCTTCAAAAACTCTCCAAAAATCTAGAAATAGATGTGTCATATGATCCATCTATACCACTCTTGCGTATACCCAAAGGACTCTGCATCCCATTACAGAGATGTTTGCCTGACCATGTTTGTTGCTGCTCTATTTCTAAAAGCCAGGAAATGAAAACAGCCTGGATGCCCATCAGCTGATGAATGGATCGTGAAAACATTGTATAGTTACACACTGGGATATTACTCATCTGTAAAGAAAAATGAAACTGTGAGAATCTCAGGTACACGGATAGAGCTGGACATTGCTGTTCTGAGTAAGAGGACTCAGACCCAGAAAGACAAAAGCCACATGTTTTCTTTCATACATGGATGATGACATTGAAGCTGTGTGTGTGTGTGTGGTGTGTGTGTGTGTGTGTGTGAGAGAGAGAGAGAGAGAGAGAGAGAGAGAGAGAGAGAGAGAGAGATTTGGGATACCAATATAAGTTAGGAAACTTGTAAGAAGCCATTAGGGGATTCAGCTAAAGAGGGGTAGAACACAGGCGGATTGAAAGGAGGAAGAGGACTAATGGATCAGGAAGGGTTAAATGGAGTGGAGGAATAGAAAAAGTCCGGGAAAGGATAGCTAACGCTAAAGACTTCTGGAAAATGTCATATGGAAACTTACTACCATAAAAGCTTCCTAGACACACACACACACACACACACACACACACACACACACACACACACACACATTTTTGTTTAAATAAGATTATCCTATAACAGGGAAACAATGCCTCCCCTAGATTCCCTGTTCTGTCAACTGAAACCCCACAGTGCCGTGTGTGAGTCATCTCTTTCTGAGTTGTTGGTCAGCGGGTACTATAGCCAGTCCTCCAGTCAATACAGGCGATTGCCATTGCTCTTGGTTACTGTGGTGGTTTAAATGAGAGTTGTCCTCGCGGCCCTACAGGCCCGTGGGTTTGGATGCTTTGTCCCCTGTTGGTGGCATTGTTTGAGAAGGATTAGGTGATGTGAACATGTTGGAGAAAGTGCATCACTGGGAGCGGGCTTTGAGGTTTCAAAAGACGCCTGTGCTTCCCAGTGCTCAATCTCTGACTCATGGTTGTGGATCAACATGTGAGCTCCCAGCTGTTCCTTCACCCTACCATCATGGACGCTAATTCCCTGAAACCATAGGCAAAATTAAACGCTTCCTTGTGTACATTATTCTGGTTATAGTGTCTTATCACAGTATAAAAGTAACCAAGACGATTGCCCTCCATACCTCGAGAGCAAGACCCTATGACCGTAAACACCACATCCCTGAGTCAGAGGACACTGAGAAATCAATCTGGTACTGAGCTGGAAGCTTCATGTCTTCCAGTGAGTTTTCACAACGCTGGAAGGTGCTGTGCATGCCACTAGTGTAGAAAAGTCCCCAGCAGTCTTGCCCAGATATGAACACTGTGAGTTGTAATAATCACTGTCCTGGCAAGATATGTCCCCTGGTGCAACAGGGGCACAAATATGATGGGAGTAGCCAACAGTTTTCTACTTTGGCTTACACCCTGCTCCACAAGATGGAACCCATGTGTGGTACTTTTAACTGGGCTCAATCCCCAAGGCTGGCTATGTCACAGGCCCTAGGTGAGAACCTAGTATTATTATTCTGCTATGTGTACATACTTATAAACTGCCCTTTACATCCTTATCTTTATACTATAGAGTAGTATATCTATCCACCCTCATCAGAGAAGCTTTCATTTGCAGGAGATGGTGACTGGTACAGTCACCATAAACAGTCAACACTCAGAGCATAAGAGTGAAGTGAAGTGTTCTCTTCTACATGAGACATCTTTATCACATATCTTTTACCCAAAGCTTGGCAATCATCATGAAAGAAGTGTCAGAAAGGTCGTAAGAACCAGAAATAGTAAAAACAGACATCAAAAGGCCTTTGTAAACAAGAACTCACAGCAGCTGGTACTGTGCACCCCAAATTTGCCCAAGATCAAGCCAGTCAAAATCCCAGCACAGGTTGGCAAATGGCTCATGAAGTCTTACCCCATCTGAGGCTCTTTGGTTACTGATAGCTGCTTGGGGAAAGAGAGTCAGTCTTTTTTAGGGATACAGTCCCTGAGCAGCTACCTATGCACTAATAGATGGTCCCACATCCATGCACATACAGACACCACTAAGTGGACCCAGTGGGTATTTTTAACACAGTATATTTTTTAAAGAAAGCACACGAAGTTGGGAAGGAAAAGTAGGAAAGAGTTAGGAGATAAATTGAAGTGGAGATAGTGGGGGGCTAGATTTGATCATGATATGCATGTATGACTATTAAATAAAATTCTATTTACTGAGGACAAAACTCTGAAGTGGATGTTAACCTCACATGGCCAATACTTGCTCTGGAACTTGGTGCCTGTAGCAGAGTTGACAGTACTGGTTATGGTGATCAGAAAAATAAGAGCATTTCCTGGGTTCACTTCAAGGACATTCACCAGTCTGTGGGTAGAGTCCTAAACCTCAGTCAAGATGATTCTAATAGATACTCTCTGATTCTCATTTTTTACAACATTCTGTAGAGTCTTCTTTGTTTGTGTGTTTCCCTTCATGGTACTAGGAATCAAACCCAGGTCCCATCACTAAGGAAATGTCTACATCAAGTAACAACCCTACTGTTGGTCGAATTCAAAGGCTCCCCCCATCACATGTATGTATGATGTGAAAGTATGTGTAGTTTGCCTGTTCACATGCGTGTGGGAGCATATATACACATATCTCTGTAGAAACCCTAGGTTGCTCTCCACATTACTCACTAAGACAGTCTCTCAGTTGAACTCACTGATATTGCTAGTTTGCGTAGCTACCTTGCTGAGGGCATCCACTGTCTCTGTCTTCTGAGCACAGACTTTACAGTTGGGTCTCCACACCCACTCCACAATTGTGTGTGTTCTGGGGACCCAAACTCCCTTTGTCAAGCTTGCATGGGCAACCCATTAACCATTCAGCCACCTCTCTAGTCCTCGGAGTTTATCAATCACTGTCTCCTGTTTATCTAAAACTTTGATTCCCTCCAAGTTTTTTTGTGGAATTGATGGAGAAAGGATTCAGAAACTAGCTACTCTGGCTCTTTTCTCACCCTAGGAGTTGAAGAGCCAGTGGTCCAGCATTTGCTCAGTGATCCAGAGACTCCATTTTATAAGGCTTGTAACTTTGGAAGACTCGAGGACAATGAAAACAGAGTCATATTCTTAAGGAAAATATAAAACTTGCTGATTTTTAATGATGGTGAATGACTTCTGATCCTTCCCAGTATTTGGAGGCTGAGGCAGGAAGATCATGAGTGCTGAGGCCAGCCTGAGCTATCTAAAGAAACATGGTCCCATAACAAAAAGAAACAGAGAAAAAGATGTTTTTAAAGAACAAGATGTAAAGCTTAATAGGAAAGAGTATGTAAGTAGAACAACCCTACCAGGGATACATGTGACTATATCACTTTAGATCTCTAACATAAAATCTCAGGAACAGGAAAGGATTTTACTAACCACATATTCCAAAATTCCAAGAAATCTCTCCTCAGCATCCTCCATATCCAACAACTCCTAAACATTCAGGGAAGCAGTCACCTTCACTGGGCAGCCCATTCTGATTTTTATCTGGTTTAATTAAAGGTAAAATCTGGTTTAATTATAGGTAAAAATCTGGTTTAATTAAGGTAAGCACTAAATTAGAAACACTGTTCATAATAGTGTTACAATGAGAACAAATATGAGGGTTAGATGATTGTTAGGATTGAAACAACAAACTGAGAGACACCCAGGGAGATAAATGAAACGGTTTACAGCTGTCATGATATAAGGAAGGCAAAGAATTAAAATCTGAGGAACACTACAGCTACACTTTGGTAGCTGTGACCCACTGTGGTCAAACATCCTTGAAGCCTTAGTTAGTTGTTCCTATTAGTTCAGAAACTAAGGCAATGAGGACATTTGTCCATGTAGAAGCCTGTATCTTCAAAGCATCTCTCTGTTGTCATTCACTGTCACATACATGGTGGTTTTGACACTTTTCATTTTTTTTGTGAGGATTATGGGAAGAAATACCTTAAAAGGTACATCTGCTCTACCGTGATTTGGGACATAAAAAGGATCATCCCTGTCCACAAGAACACTTATGGTTTGTGTATCAACTGTCCTCTAAAATCTTCTCTGTTAAAGTCTTGAGTCTCCAGTTGTAGATCCAGTCATAAGAGGTAATTGGACCATAAGGATCTCATCCTCATTAGTGGATTAATTCTCGATGAATTCATCATTTGGCAACATTACTAGGAGATGGGTTCTGGTTGGCAGATGCCTGTCACTAGAGGCCTCCCTGTGGATGATATCTTGTCCCTGGATACTTCCTGTTTTCTGTCTGCTTTCTGGATGCTCTGAGGAAGGCAGCTCTGATCTGCCACAACTTCTTGACTGTGTGCTGCTCTCTTGACCACAGGCTCAAGGCGATGGAGCCATCTGACCATGGAAGGAAAGATATGAAACTGTGAACCCGAATCAATCTTCCCATCTACTAAGTTGTTCTCTTGGGTGTTTGTCACAGTAACACAAAGTCTGAGTATCTGTCCATGGACTTCTTTAATGAGAGGGACATGTATTCAATCATACAAGAAACCCGAGGCACTCATGGCCACTCTCCCCCATCACTCTAGATTCACTTTTCTCTGTCTCACGCGTACTTTCAAGTCATATATTTGAGCCCTGTTCCTTGAGTTAAGGGGCCTTCCTCCTGCTTTACCATGCACTGTCGTGAGTTCCTGGCTGCTAGATGCTGAAGATCTCTGTATAGTGCTGTTTCCTTTACAATAGCCTAGTGAGAGGACACAGGAATATGAGTTACACCTGATTTCCATTTATTTCTCCACCTCTTGCTTTCTCCTAACAAAGTTGAATGTGTATGAAGATGTCACTGAGTGATAGGGCACAATTAAGAGGAAATCACAAGGTCTGAAGGAGGAAATGGCTAACTATATGTGTAACTACAACTTCTAGGGTTTAAGGGAAACTTCCCCTAAAAGACAAATCCTCTGTCAGCCCTTTCTGAAATACATCCTCCAGGACTCAACTAGCCTTTCCTTTCACTCTGAAAGCACAGTCTTCAAGGATCCATCTACTTTTGTGGGGGACTTTTACAAATATTACAAAATTTTACAAATATTTTTTACAAATTGAGAAAACAATAACACACACACATACACGTATGCACACATGCATTCATGCACGAGGACATACATTACTCTCCTGTCTCAGCCTCTAAAATGCTGGGATTACAAGTGTCCCTGCCTACCTAAATTATAGGGGTTGAACCCAGGAGAGTTGTACGAGCTAATCTAGTGCATGCAGTAGGAGCCACATTCCCAGCTGTGTTTTTTTATGGTGGTGACTTAGGGAGGACAAGGTAATAGCTGCCATAGGGCAGGTCTTGCTACGACTTCCTCCCAGCTCACCTTTGGAGATGCTTCTTCCTGTCCGAGTCCCTTTCACTGAGGGGAGACTGGGGTGTATCTTCCAAGTCTAACTCCGCAGAGGAAAAAGAGATCCAGCAGGACTCTCCTGACAGTGGAGGGGACAGAGGTTCCTATGACTTTACCAGAACACTCTCTGACCACTTGTTTAGAAGTTCTGGAAAAGGAAAAAAAAAAAATCAACAGAATAATTTAATTCTCAGGCCAAGGGACTGAGACTAGGGTTCCCGGGAATGACGTGTCCTTTGGGAGTCCAAAGGCCAGAGGGGTCTATCTGGAGCAAGGATCCAGGTGGGGAGTGCATTGACTTCCAATCAGTGCTCTTCTACTGAGTGTCCAGCAAGGGCTGACCGTGTGCTGAAGCCCACAAACAAGGATTAACGGAGTGTGCAGGTTGCTAACTGAGGTGTCGTCCAGGCATTGTAAGAATGGAGGTGACTAGCCCAGACAAGCCAGTCCGTGAGCCTGGAAGGACAGAGCATAAGTGATCAGATCCCGAGGGTGAAAAGTTTAGGGCAAGAAGGGAACTTATTGATTAGGCACTTCCAGAAAAGTCCCCACGAAGAGCAGAAGGGATGGGCATACTCTGGACCATGTGGTAAGGGGAGACAAAAGTAAGAAGATTGCTCCTGACTCCCACGGTGTGAGCGAGCGGCTTTTCCCAGAATATTACAAACCCATGGGGGTCAGGATGTCCTTTGGGAGGAGGGCTCTCCACTGTTTCATACTCCAGCAGCCCCTGAAGACTGGGTCAGCCCGAGTTGCCACCAGCACAGAGGAACGTGGCTCTGCCCACTTCCCAGACCACCTTCTCCTGTGGCCCAGGCTGCTTCCCCCTAGTTTCACCTTTGTTTCAACAGTCTGTTTCTCCCTGGGATTGTTTGTGTAAGAAACCCACTCTCCCAAGCTTCCTGTGTCTCTGCCGTTTCCTCCCCGTTACCATTCTCCAGTGTGGCACTGAGGGCCATTGTTTTCCTTTCTAACCACAACGCTAGTCCCCAGGAAGGGCAAGGAGGTGTGCGCGACTGCAGGGCGAGGAAGGCCAGTCTGCTGGCCTCCCTCAGCCCCAAGAATATCACTGCGAAGTGGTGGGCGTGGCAGTCGCTTGTCAGCCCTGGACGGAAGAAACCCGGTATCAGGAGAGAGCTTCTTGCCAGTTAATCCCCAGACACTATCTAAACAGAGGCACGTTCCCAGGAGTTAAGACAGGAGCGGTCTCAGAGTGCTGATAACCATCTGCGCCAGAGGAAGCCAGGAGTGTTGGCTTCCTGGGGGTTTTGCCACGTGTTTACTGCTTCTAAACTGAGAGATCCACTGAGCAGTGTTTACTGAGCTCCTGACCCAGGTGCAGACGCCCATTTAAGAAATGAATTCCCTTGTAACTGGATTCAGTGCTCCAACCTTTAGATCGAGAGCCCACCGTGCGCTCAGCCGGCACCACGGTGAACAGTAAACGTAATGCATGTTTTCTTGTCGGTGCTTTAATTAGATGCGTTGTTTGGAGGAGCTCCCACGGATCTTGGTTCGGTTTCCTGAGCACTCCCAGAAAGAACTGGAAATGTAGCTGGCGTGGGGAAACAGGACTGAGATGCCCTGTCATTAACTGTTGAAATGCCTGTGCCCGATTTCAGTGCTGATTTCCAAACAGAAACAGGAGAAACCCTGACGGATGAAATAAATAAAATGCGGGCTGTGTGTGTGTGTGTGTGTGTGTGTGTGTGTGTGTGTGTGTGTGTGTTGCGCGTATATATGTCCTCACCAACAGCCAACAAAGTAAACTAAGTAATCAATATTAATGATTTCAGCTTGGTCTTCATAAGAAAAAAAATGCATCACAGGCTTGTTTATTTTCGACCATCATGTAGCAGAAGCTGGTGGGCTATTTTGGTGACATTTATTTTGTAACGTTTTCACAGATTTTGCTCATTCTCTTCATTACACTTTCCCCATCCATTTTGACACCGAATCGCTCGGCAAAGACATTTTGTTTATTTCAGGTTTTAAAGTGCTGTGTGCTTACGAGTAACACATCCAGGTTTTTGAGCCACAGAAACAGATGGAATAGAAACACATCAAATTCCCTTAATTCAGATGTAACGGTATTTTCATTAATGGTTTTAAGCATGCCTACTGTGGATCCCCTGCGGCAAAGCTACTGATGTGTGGGCATGTTAAATACAGATCAACACTATTTACATTTTAAGAAAATAATGTATCTGCTGTTTGCACCAAGAACAAAGGAAAATTTACAACATCTCCAGCCAATGCCCCATCTTCCCCACCTCTGCCCATAGGATTCAAAATAATTTTAAAGGAAATATTCTACCAGAAATAGGGGTTTTGAAAAAAGACAATGGAAAATTTTCTTTTTCAAAAGGTGGCGCTTTTCAATAATTCTTTTATTGGTGGGATTATGTTGCTGCTCATGGCTTGGGCTTTAAATGAATTCTGGCACCTAATGAAATATGGACTTCTGAATTCTACTTCAGAATATGAAGAGGTCAGTGGGTGTGGGTTTACATGAGAGAAGACTTAACGACTTTTTCAACAGCTGAGAGGGAACATCTATTCCTTCATAGAGCTTTGGCTAATACATTGTCTTTATTTAGTTTCCTGACACACTTTACGAATGTGCTCTTGGGGGGGCGGTCTCCTGGTGGCATTCAGAAACTGTTGGAAATACAAAGCTCTTTTTTTTTTTTTTTTAAGCTATCAAGGGAAAAAAATACAAATCATACAGCTGCAAGCTAATGACTTAACATCATGAAAGCAGTTGGTGGTTCCGGCCAAACCATTTCTCCACCCTGATTCTCCTGCTTTAGAGTAGCCACTTTCTCCAAAGGGGATCTTTGAGCTCTGTGGTGGCAGTATTTGGGGAATTGGTTATTGTCATCGCTTTTTCGATTTCTGAGTAGATTTATGGGGGAAATCTGAGACGCAACATCGTTGACGAAGAAATCTGGGAACTCTGTTTTTCTGCCTCTGGTTCTATGACAAACAGGGATTATAAGCTTAGCTGAGATTGTTCCAGAATTTGCTTCAACAAGAGGAAACCCTTTAGTTTCTTAAAGGGAATTAAACTCCCTAAGCATGTGAAAAGGCATGGGCTCTTTTACTCCTATTCTTGATCCAAGTACATCTGTATTTTCTGGCAGGACATCGCGGACTCTCTCCCGGGTTTCTTCTCTACCCTGCTCAGGACTGAGTCTTGTAAATCAAGCTTTTCCACAATCAATTATCAGGATATGTCCTTCTGAGACTATACTGTTTCCCTAATTATACCTGTTTTACCCAAATTGCATTCAGGCACACACAGGCAAAGCAAGAATTAAATGGTGGATTGTTGAGATAATTTTCTCTGTTTTAAATGACATCTCCTCAAAACATCCATTGGCAGCATACAGGCTGCATAGAAAAGCAAGTGAGGATTATCCCAACCCAGAGACAGTCAGTTTCATTAGGTGGCCCAGACAAGGAGCAGATAAAATTGTCCTTCACTTTTCTTTGTTTTAACTAAACATTTGTGGTATTTAGAGTTTCCCTCCCCGGAGGAGAGTCAGCAACTAGCCTCTGGCCTTGCATGGGGGAAATACCTCACTTTGGTGTGCACAGTATTTATATTTCAAACCATTAGGGAGACAGGCTGTCCACTAAACTGAGCAGAAATAGAAAAGAATCCTGCCTGCACACGGGTTAAATAAAGACCACAGGTTCCAACAGTCAGCCGCAACAGACTTAAGGGGCCTTGCCCCAGATACTAGCTTTACTTATCTGGAATCTTAATCCCAGTCTGCACCTTTTGATCAGGCCAAGCCTCAGACGGAGAATGACTTATCGAAGGGGCTGGAATTTGCGCTGCGCTTCCATGCACCCGTATAGCTAACCACTTGTAGGCTGGATTATGGGACTAACACTTCAACACTCAACAAGTGGTGACCTGGGAGTAGCTCATGGTCTCCATCAGAGAGGAGGTGCCACAGGTCAAGTGGGAGGACCAGCTGGACACATCAGGCCGCCTTCCCGGCTCTGTTGACAGAAATGTCCTTCCTTAATGGCACAGTGGCAGCAGGGGTAACTTCTCTTCGGGATGTATGTTTTTTCAGGGTGGTCCTATCCTGCTGTCTCCAACTTCCCAGTCCACTGCAGGAGAAGGCTCCCACCTGTGTGACAAGTCTCCAGACTCTTCTAATCTTCCAGTCAGCCTGGATTTTCTATTATCAACCTCCAGGCTTATTGTCTCCCCCGGCCTGTATTTTGGGAAAGTAATAGCTCCCTGGCCTTCCCATCCCTTTCCAAGCTAAGCTAGACATTACAAGATTAATTAGTATTCTCTGCTCCAAATCTGATTTCCCGTCACATCTGTCTTAATCCCCAATTCATTGTAAGTATTAAGCTAAAAATTACAGGAGTGTAAACTTTTGATAGTCCCTTCCCCTGATTCCAACATCTTTCCCCTTCACTTCCACCAACTTCTTCCACGGCAGATTTATTGCCTGCCCCCATCTTGCCAACCTTGGATAGTGTCTATCCCCAGACTTTCTCTTTACCTACCAGAGTATAAATTTTTTTTCTCTTCTGCCTGTCACTTCTTCCTGCTCCATTTTACAATTAATTAGACAAAAACGACTGCCAAATACTAATTAACAAAACTTTGCCAGTGTATGTCGAGGGCTAAGTGTGTGATATCTCTTAAAGGCATATTAACAGTGATACAATTTTTGTTGTTGTTGTTGTTGTTGTTGTTTCTTAATTAGGGTCTCATTTAGGCCAGGCTGTCTTTGAACTCATTATGTAACCAAGACTACCCTTGAACTCTTGATCCTCCTTCCTCTACCTCTTAAATCCTGAGGTTACAAGCATTAGCCATCATATCCAGCTACTAACAGTGATTTGAACAACTTAAATTTTTTTTAAGTTGTGTGTGTGTGCAGGTATGTGCACATGAATGCAGGTGCCCACAGAAGCTGGAAAAAAGTCATCCAAATCTTGGCCCCTGGTGCTGGAGTTACAGGCAATTGTTAACTGGCCACTGTGGGTTCTGGGATTCAAACATGAGTCCTCTGCAGAAGCAATACACACTCTTAACCACCAGTCATTCTTTCCAGTTCTAAGAACAAATGTTTTCAATGACAGGATTTAGGAAAATGATTGGCCCAAGAAAATTTTGATGAGGAGCAAAGAGTCCCCCTTTGTCACCATCATCTTCCAGAGCACAGTCAGTGGCTGCTTTATGAGACTAACCTGGACTGAAAGCACATCTGCTTTTCTCAGGGTCCTTCACGCCTTGTCTTCATCTCAGATGGAGCACACTTCTCCTGGTGGTGACAGCTTCCATGGTGACTGCTCACCAGAGTATACACCTTTAACCCCAGCAGCTGGGAGGCAGAGGCACGAGAATCTCTGTAAGTTCAAGGCCAGCCTGGCCCGCAGAATGAATTCCAGGACGGCTAGAGCTCCATGGCAAGAACCCTTTCTCCAAAAGTAAAATAAATAAAAATAACAAAAGTACAATGGAAACCATTCAAGCTTTGTAACTAGGCCGAGTTGTGTTCCAGGTCCGAGTCTGCCTCTTACTGTCCCGGTGACTCGGACAGCTGGAGCCCTCCGTTTCCTAGTCTGTAAAATGGACATGTACAGCCTTCAAGTTACCCCGAAGACTGAATAACACATGTTGTGAAGCAACTGACTGTAAAGCTAACAGTTCTCCGAATCTTAGTTGTTTTTGTTTCTTAAGCATAAACCCAGTGCGACAACTATGGTAAACATGGTTAACGCGCCCGTCACATGCTTCTCAGTTTTCAGCTACGATTGCTTCATCAACACTACGGAACGGCAATTCATAGCCTGCCTCTTGGCTTTATGTACTAGAACACTCAGGAAGCTGTTGAGATCTCTTGAAACTCAATTTTTGGCTTATTATGAATTTACCTAGTATCCTGAACATGAAGAGCTTGAAAACAAATGGGAAATGGGGGGCGGGGGGGGGGGGGATGTCTTAATATTTTTAATAGTTATTTTTCTCATTGCTATGACTAAATTCTCGGAAACTGAATTCTGCATTCTGCATTCTAATTCTACAGCCTCTCAAGGAGCAGCTTAACGAAGGCGGGGAGGGCTTATTCTGGCTCACAGTCTGGAGGTGCACGTCTTCAGAGCGGGGGAACGCACAGCTAGGGCGGCAGCAGCTATCTCTCATTGCAGGTGGACCAGGAGTGATGGAAGTGTCAGTGCCCATCCGGCTCTCTCCTTCTCCATCTTTCACTCGGTCAGGTCTCCCAACACATAGGGTGGTGGCACCCACATTTGGGTGGGTCTTCCCTCTTCCATCCATCCTTCCTAAAAACATTCTTATAGTCACACTCAGAAGTGTGTTTCCTAGGATTCTAAATCTAGCCAAGTTGGCAGTGATGATTAACCGGCAGGGCATGACTCTTTCCAGAGAGAACAAGAACAGCCTCTGCATCCACACGTTCGGTTTAGAGGCCAGCCTACTCTTAAATAGTACGAACATTGTGGGCTAGCCTACTCTAAAACAGTACGAACATCGTGTTTCCTACCAATCCCTGAAGAAGAGTCACAGAAAAATTAGGCTCACCAGAAAGACGTATTCTAAATAAGAAACTAAAGATTTCCCTCCCTTTTGATAATTCCAAGGGACCCTAAAAATGTGCATGAGGACTTAACTTAGCAAAGCATCACCTTATTTCTTTATATAATCCTCTGTGCACATCTCAGAAAAAGTGTTTATTGACCCTTTAAGCAAACAAAGAGAGAAAAATATGCTTGAATAAATCTGCAACCCACTCTCACGCCAGACTTCCCTGTCCTCACCTCTCTCACTTCTCTGTCTCTCTGTCTGTCTCTGTTTCTGTCTCTCTGTCTCTCTGTCTGTCTGTCTGTCTCTGTTTCTGTCTCTCTGTCTCTGTCTCTGTCTCTGTCTCTCTCTCTCTCTCTCTTTGAAACAGGGTTTCTCTATATAACAGCTCTGGCTGCCATGCAACTGCTTTGTAGGCCAAACTGGCCTTGAACTCATAGAGATTCACCTGCCTTTACCTCCCCAGCGCTGGGATTAAAGATGTGTGTCACCACCCTCACCAGTCTCCTAAGATTAGATTTCACAGGCTCTTCTTTTACTCTCCTGGTACTTTTCATATGAAAACTGAGAATCTTTCTGGGTTGGAAAAGAGATGCTAACATTGTCTTTTTTGAGCCTTGCTCCAGTTGTAAATCTGTGGCAAATGCGATCAGTTGGTTGGGGTTCTAAAAATAATAAAGAATGGGTTGGGCAGATTGTTCATTGGGTAAAGTGCTCACTCAGCAAGCAGGGGGATCTGAGTCCATTTCCAAGCACCCATGTAAAAGCTGGGCATGGCTGTGCATGCCTGTAACCCGGGTTCTGAGGTATGAACACAGGCAGATACAGAGGGCGTGCCATCTAATCAATGTAGCTGAAACCATAAGCTTCAGGGTGAGTGAAAGGACCCTGACTCCTTTGAGGTGGAGAACCAGGGAGGAAGGTTTCCCAACATCAACTGTTGGCCTCCACACATGCACACGCATGCAACACACACACACACACACACACACACACACACACACACACCAACAAAATAACAACAACAATACTAATAAATAATAGCAGCAAAGACTTGGGTATTATCTACCTTATTTCAAATCAAGAGTTCATAGGCTCTGAGAGATTCTGAATATGTTCAGGGTTGCCCAGATCCAATGGTAGAATTGAGTGTTAGCCCCAGGAGCACCTGATACCACTCTGGTACATTCAGGTTGGCATCATCTCAGGTTGACCTTGGCATTGTTCTCACTGTCTAAACCCTTGCCAGGTGCCTTTTAGAGTGTATGCTGTCATAAGGGGGCCACTTGAGGTACAGAGAGAAAGGTGGCACACACAGCCCCTGCCAGAAGCCTTGCAAGCATGCAGCAGCCATGCAGCAGCAGGTGCATATATCAGGATGACTTACCTGGCCTTTGTTTCTCTGCTACTTTAGACCTGGTCCTCCCTTTCATGCTTCATTTAGAAAAATTCACATTTCTGCCCCTGCACTCAAATTCTGCCTATCCTAAGCAGGCTCCCCATGCAGGATTCATCAGCCTTTAATGGACCTCATCCCCCTCTGTCTTCACCTAGGAGAGCGCAGCAATTCCTTCAAGGACCTCCCTTATCCGTCCCTTCATTTCTGCTCCTGCTTCTATTCCTCGGTCCTGTGTTTTATAGTTTCATAACGAGAATCCTTTCCAATAGCCTTTAAATTGCTGTCCCAGCCTCTATTACCTCCCTACTGACACCCTCAACATATGAAGATAAACTTAGTCATATTTCTCAACATACGATACTTCCAGATTATCCAGCCTGAAATCCTCTGACACTGTAGCAAGAGCAAGTGTGTAGCATCAAAAACACAGGCTCTTGTATTGGCTCCTTCGCTGACAAGTCATTTGACTGTAGTTGAGTTCTAGAAAAGGTTGAACTGCAGAGCTGAACTCTATTGTGATTAATCAAAGTTTTGTTTGTTTGGTTAGTTAGATGTTGTTGCTGCTATTGTTGCGGGTGTGTTAGAATACCATGTTCTCCTACTTATTTTCTCTTGGTCTCATTACCTAAATCTCTTTTTTGCTTTTTGTCCTGGCAGGCTGACCTCTATGAACTGTACCATTGGATGCCTTTGCCAGCTGACTTCTTCTTGATCAGTTAGAGGAAGAGACTGAGAAAGGAGCAAGGGTAGAAAGAGAAGTCGGCTGTTACTTCCCTGTAGTCTCCTTCTGGTTAGGCATGCTCTCCCACAGGAGTCTTCTTCTCTCTGGATTAGCACCCGCATCTCTTTTCCATACTGATCAAAGATTGCTACCACTCAGAGAGGTGGTTCTCCCAGGTCAGCAACACCTAGAACTCACAGACTCCACCACGGCTTGCTGGATAAGAAGAAGTGCTGGGACCTCATAATCTTTGTGAGGTTTTGTTTTGTGTTCAGAAGGAATGGAGACTTATTAAGGAAAAGTGAGAAAGGACTCTGGAGAGAGGAAGGAGCTCCCTTCAGGTGATAAGTTTGAGAATAACTGCCTTGGATGACCTTGTTGGCTGGGTCCTCGGAGTCTCTGATTCAATGGGTCATGGGAAGGGCTAAACAGTTTGTAATCTATCCTTTCCAGATTTAAGTCACTGCTGTTGGTACACAGCTCTAACACATGCCTTTCAGAAATAGCAGTGGGATGCTATGATTTGGATATGAACTGTCATATTCCCAGATGTTGGTGCTCTTGGGAGGCAGTTAAATGATGAAGGCTGTAACATCATCAATGAATGGGTCAACCTGCTGGCAAGTTCATCGCTGAATGAACTATTAGGGGATAAACCTAGTTAGAGGACCTGGGTCACTTGGGGCATACTTTTTGGAGGATATATCTCCTCTCTGAACCCTTCTGTTCTTGGTGTCTTTTCGTCCCAGCTTCCATGAGATGAGTAGCCTTTCCACTGTCAAACCCTTCCATTATGATGGTCAATCTCATCACAGGCCCAGAACCACAAAGTCAAGTAGCTGTGGAATAAAACATCTAAAACTATGAGCTAAAAATGAATCTAATTCTCAAAAATAAATAACCAAACAAAGATAGCAATAGATAACATGCCAAGCCGCCCTTCCTCTCCACTGGGAAAGTAGTAAGTCATTCCTGCTCAACGATCCTCCAGTGAGTTCAAAAGCCGATGTGCCTTCAGATGCTGCTGCCAATTCTCCTCAAAGTTTATCTTCACCTCCACACCCAAACACACAAGATGAATCCCAACATGATTTAGAAGAATTGTAGGCTTGCTCCTGAAGTAGATTCTGCCCATTCACCAAATGAGTTGCAAGATCTTACAAATGTTTATGAACAATGTGTATATTGCCAGGGTTAGTACAGTAAATACCATGGAGTAGAGGGCATGAAAAGCAGATTTTAATTTTCTCATAGTTCTGTGGTTCAGTATCAAGGTGTGGACAGAGTGAGTTTCATTATGAGTTTTCTTTCTTTGGCCCGTGGATGTCCATTTTTTGTTTCCTCACTGGGTCTTTCTTCTATTTCTTCAGTTATATTGGATTAAGACTTATCCTTATGACTTTCCCCCCTTAATTACTTCTTTAACACCTTATTTACAAATACAATCACATGGTGAGGTATTTGGATAGGAATTCAATATATAAATCTGGGTGTAGGTTGTAGAGGAACAAAATTTAGTTCATTATAAGCAGGATCCTGAAAAACATAGTGCTATAATTTGGCTATTTTGTTCCTTCCAAAAGGCAATGGAATTGAGAGTCGGGGCCTCGGTGGCACTGTAAAAAAGCCTTGCAGAAATTAATTCTAATTTTTCCACTCTTCTACCGTGCAGAGTCCTTCTCTTTGTCCATCATTATTTGCCAATGCTGGTATCTTGATCTTAAACCTCCCAGTCCCCAGAACTCTAAACCATCTAAACACTTTTAGATAAGTATTTATTCATTGCAAATTCCTAGGCATTATGTCATAAAGAAGCACACAGTGGATCTGAGACACGTAGGTAGAAACAGTTTGGCTCAGTGAATCATAAATGCAATGTTGGATGGGGTTGTGTGTATTGATAAGAGTTGTGAGTACCCACTCTAAGCTTAACATAGTGCTTCTCACTTTTGGTAAGATGTTGGAACCACCTTTAAAAAATAACTATTTTTTTAAAAATATACCCCTGCAGATACTGATATGATTGTTCAGAATATTGATCTGTGCATCATATTTAATTGCTCCAGATGTTTTTAATAGTCTAGAGGCTGAAAAATCACTGCAGAATTGACTCTTTTGTTGATGAATGGAACCAGTAAGTGAGGCTGACACACCACAACAGACTCTGGAAGAGCAAGGAATACATGTATATGTTTGTGTGTGCACATGCATGCTCATGTGCTGTGTGCAAGTGCAAGCGCATGTATGTGCATGACACCTGCAGGGCAGAGGACAACCACAGATGCCATTCTCCAGGTGCTTTTTACCTTATTTTCTTGAGACAAGGTCTCTCATGGCCTGGAATAGGCTAAGCTGGCTAGCCCCAGGAATTAGCCTATCTCTATCTCCCCAGAACTGGGATTTATAAACATATACATCATATCTGGCTTTTATTATATGGTTTCTATGGCTCAAACTCTGATCTTTGTGCTTTCAAGGCAAAGAAGTTTCTCCGGTCCTACCCGGCCCCAAAGTCATTCAGAGGCTTATAATAATTATGAACTGGATGGCCTATGGCTCAACCTTCTTGCTAGCTAGCTCTTATAACTTAACCCATTTCTATTAATCTATAAGCTGCCACGTGGCCATGGTGTTACTGGTCTGCTGACATCTTGCTGCTCCTTGGGCGGTGGCTGGCGTCTCCCTCACCCTGCCCTTCTTCGCTCTGTATTTGGGTTTCCCACCTGGTTGTTAGCTTTCTTTCCATAGACCAAAACAGCTTTACTTACTAACCAATGAGAACAGCATATGTTCACAGCATACAGAAAGACATCCCATAGCACTTACCCACTGAGCTCTCCTGCCAGGACAAGAACAGGATCCTGGAATCTTAGAGAGGCTGGAATGTTGGAC